>CAUYPK010076159.1:0-15240 GCA_963574355.1 Loris lydekkerianus
ACAAAATCCCAAGACCAGAGGTGTTGGCGTGGATGTGGAGAAAAGGGAACACTTCTGCACTGCCTTTGGGAATGCAAATTAATACATTCGTTTTGGAAAGATGTTTGGAGAACATTTAGAGATCTAAAAATAGATCTGCCATTCAATCCTATAATTCCTCTACTAGGTATATACCCAGAATATCAAAAATCACATTATAACAAAGATATTTGTACCAGAATGTTTATTGCAGCCCAATTCATAATTGCTAAGTCATGGGAAAAGCCCTAGTGCCCATCAATCCACAAATGGATTAATAAATTGTGGTATATGTACACCATGGAATATTATGCAGCCTTAAAGAAAGATGGAGACTTTACTTCTTTCATGTTTACATGGATGGAGCTGAAACATATTCTTAGTAAAGTCTCAAGAATGGAAGAAAAAGTATGCAATGTACTCAGCCCTACTATGAAACTAATTTATGGCTTTCACATGAAAGGTATAACCCAGTTATAACCTAGAAATAGGGGGAAGGGGGAGAGGAAGGGGAGGGAGGGGCTGGATGGGTGGATTGAGGGTTATTGGTGGGATTACACTTGTGGTGCATCTTACAAGGGTACATTTAGTAAATGTAGAATATAAATGTCTTAACATGATAACTAAGAAAATGCCATGAAGGCTATGTTAACCAGTGTGATGAAAATGTGTCAAATGCTCTATAAAACCAGTGTATGGTCCCCCATGATTGCATTAATGTACACAGGTATGATTTAGTAATTTAAAAAATATGTAAAGATATTGATAAACATATAAAGATAACAGTACACACATGTTGGAATTAAAAGGGTAGAAAGAGGCATATGCTTTGCATACTCTAAACATAAGAAAGTTCGTGTGATTAAGTAAACTTCAAGGTGAGAATATTTCCAAGATGGAAGAACATTTCAAAATTATAAAAGAATCTATTTACCAAGGAAAATATCCCTAAAAATGTATGTATTTTTGAGGTTAAAATTGCACACAGCAAAACTTGTCAGAGCTCAAAGAGGAAATAGCCAAAGTTCATCTTTTAGAGTGTTCAAACATCATTTTCTTAGTAATTGGTAGAACAATTAGACAAAAACTTCCATAGGACAGCTTTCAAAAGATTTGATTAAATTTATGTTTATGGAATACTAATCTAATTATTGCAAAGTTTTTAAGGCACACACCAAAGGTTCACCAAGACAGAACATAATGTTGGGATACAAAATAAATCTCTGTAAATTCCAAGATTGAAATTGTAGAGTAATTTCTCTGCTCACAAGGGATTAAAAGAATATCAATTAAGATAAAATACGTGGATAATTCACAAATAGTTGGGAATTATACAGTGCATGGCAGAGGTTCAAACTGAATAAATATGAAAGCCCAACATGCCAGAAATTGTAGGAAAATCTAAAGCAGAGATTAGAGGGAAATTTATATTTTTCAATGGTTAATTAGGAAAGAAGAAAGATGAAAATTCAGTGATCAAAGTTTCCACATTAACTGTATAATGAAAGACCTACAGCATCCACTAAAATCACTGTACCAAACATACATCAACATGAAATTATAAAATAGATTTCAGTAACCTTCAGGATGGGAGGAAAAATTAAATAGAAATAAACAAATAGGATGACAGAAAATAAAAGTATAAAAAGTGATGAACTTAACAAATGGTCTAAATACACTAATTAACAGAGATAGGAAAGTCCTTTTAAAAAACATGACCCAACTTTTATTTGATCTACAAAAAGCTCACTTCAAATATAGTGATAAACATATGTTATATACATGCCATGGAATACTATTTAGCAATAAAAAGAACTATTCATATGTGTAATAACTTGGGTACATCTCAAGGGTATTATTCTGAGTGAAAAAGGCCAATCTGAGAAGGTCTCATGCTATAGGATTCCACTTACATAATATTTGTGAAATGAATAAAATTACATTAAAGATGGAAAACAGATTAGTAATTGCCTGATGTTTGGGATGGTAGAAAGGAGGAAGGGGTGTGTGTGTCAAATTCAAAGGAACAGCCTAAGGGAGAACTTTGTGTTGGTGGAATAGTTTTGATCTTGGTTGCAGTAATAGTTACAAAAATGTACATACATGATAAAATGGAATAGAACTATAAATGCACACATTGCTCTGATATCAAATTCCTTGTTTTGATATGTTAGTGTAATAGTGTAAGATATAAACATTGGAGAATACTGGGTAAAGGGCTCGGGGTCCTTTCTTACTGTATTTTCTACTTCTTGTGAGTCTATAATTATTTTAAAATAAAACAAAATTAGCCATTCTTCTGTCTTCCTTAGAGAAGGTTCTATGCATGTCTCTTGCTCAGTGACATGTGGGATTGTTAGCTCTTTTTTGTTGATTAATTTGAGTTTTCTGTAGATCCTAGTTATTAAACCTTTGCCTGATTTGTAATCTGTAATCTTTCCCATTATGAAGGTTGTCTAGACGAATGGCTAACAAACATATGAAAAAATGCTCATCCTCCCTAATCATCAGAAAAATGCAAATCAAAACCACCCTGAGATATCACCTAACCCCAATAAGATTAGCCCACATCACGAAGTTCCAAAGTTGCAGATGCTGCTGCGGATGTGGAGAGAGGGGAACACTTTTACACTGTTGGTGAGCCTGAAAACTAATACAGCCTCATTGGAAAGGAGTATGGAGAATCCTCAAAAAACTCAGATCTCCCATTTGATCCTAAAATACTACTGCTAGGCATCTACCTTGAAGGAAAAAAAAATTATTTTATCCTAAGGGCATTTGCATTAGATTGTTTATCACAACTCAATTTGCAATTGCCAAGACATGCAAACAACCTAAATGCCATCTACTCAGAAATGGGTTAACAAATTGTAGTACGTGCACACCATGGAAAACTACTCATCCATAAAAAGATGGTAACTTCACATCTTTTGTAATTATCTTGGATGGAATTGAAGCACATTCTTCTTAGTAAAGTATCATAAGAATGGCAAAGCAATTATCTAATGTGCTCAATACTAACATGAAGCCAGTAGATGATCTGATGCAAGCCCACATAGGAGAAAAACTCATTTCAATTCAAGTTGGGGGAGGGGTAATGAGGGAGGAGAAGGGAGTTGGGGTTCTGTCGGAGTGTCTGGTACATCTTTTGTGTGCAGGACGTAAACACAAGAGGGACTCTATCTAACAAAATCAAATGTTTTAACCTGGTTGTTTGTACCCTCACATTAACCTGAAATAGATTTACTTTTCAAAAATTAAAAAATTAAAAAAACCAAAAATTAAAAAAGAATGAACCATTTATACATATAACAATATTGATGAGTATTAAAAATAGTATGTTGACAAAAAGAGCCTTTACTGTGCTTTAATAATTCTAAGAAGTCTAAGAACAGTCAAGAAGTATAGGAAGTACTTGAACAGAGAAAGCTAATCCATGGGATAGAAATTAGAATCTGGTTATCTGGGGATGGATGGCAGGTAGTTTTTTGACTAGCAAGAGTCACAAATAAACTTGGTTTGTCAAAATCCGTCAGAATGTTCACTTAATATCTGTACATTTTATTGGATGTAAGTTACTCAAAAAAGCTCAACATTTTAAAGAGACCTCCAAGTAATATTCCAAGACTGACACTATTTTTTTTACCAGTTTCCTGGTGAAATAGTCCTACAACGTATGTGACTATCTTTCCCACTACAGCAAGACTTCTTCGAACGCCTCTCTGTAATGTACACTGTTGGCTACTCCGTCTCCTTTGCTTCCTTGGCTGTGGCTATTCTCATCATTGGTTACTTCAGGTGAGTGACTCTCAGGCCCTTGTCTGTGAAGGGACATGTCCTGTTTCCTATCCATATAGGATGTAGGGATTTCACAATCTGTGTCTCCAAATATTTTTCCCAAATGCAAGTTTTTGAATTTAACCTAATATTATTATATTGTTTGACAGTTCATTTTTCATGACAAATTCAGTTTTTTTCATTAAAAAATTTAAAGCATCTTTTCATTATTTTAAAATATACCCTACCTCATAGGAGATTATAGTCACTTTGTTGTGCTATCAAACATTGTTTATTCTAACCATATTTTTGTGCCCAATAACCACATAGTAGTTTTTTAGAACAGCATCAAAGCAATGTGAGACCTTTGAGCCAATAGGTATGCATTGTGGGATATTTATTTGCTAAATGGTGCAGAATAGAGTTGAGTGAGCTACAGACATTTTCCTTCAGTATGTAAGGACTTATTTCACTTTTCTCAGATGCTTTTCCTTCATTGAACAAAAATTCATCTTAATAATTTCAAAATTATCTGATGTCAGCTTATAAAGAAATAGTGTTTATTGCTTTTGTTGTGGTTTATTTTTTATTCACTTGGACCATGTCCAATTTCATTCAGTTTAACCTGAATTAACACAAAACTTTGGGCAACCAATATAGTTGGCCCTCTGTATCTCAAGGTTCAGCGTCTCCAGATTCAACCAATTGCAGATCAAAAATATTTGGGAAAAAATGGTATTTGTGTCTGTACTGAATATATACAGACTTAATTTTCTTGTCATCATTCCCTAAACAATGTAGTATGATGACTATTTACATAGCATCCACATTGTATTGGGTATTATGAGTAACCTAGAGATGATTTAAAGTGTATGAGAGGATGGCAGATGTTATATGCAAATACTACACTATGTTATAAAGGGGCCTTGGGTCTCTGCAGATTTTGATATCCATGTAGGGTCTTGGAGCCAATCCCTTGGGAGAGGGTAGGCTGGCCAGTGGTGGCCGTGGTGGATACTGGGTGTCTGTCTCCATTTCTAATTTTATGCAGATCTAAATACTGAATGTTTCTCTCCATAGACGATTGCATTGCACTAGGAACTATATCCACATGCACTTATTTGTATCTTTCATGCTGAGAGCTACAAGTATCTTTGTCAAAGACAGAGTGGTCCATGCTCACACAGGGGTAAAGGAGCTGCAGTCCCTGATGATGCAGGGTGATCTACAAAGTTCCATTGAAGCAGCTGCTGTAGACAAATCGCAATATGTGAGTGTTTTCACTTTTGTCTCTGATTACTGATTTGGACAATATTATTAATAAATAAAAATGTATAGTCCACTAAATACATGTTAACTTGTTTTGCTTACCTAATCTCTCAACTAACCAAAATAGACTATTAATTTGAATAGTGATGGTTGTTCCCTCAATCCTGTTCCCTCATGACTAATCACAAGTCAGTTTAGATGATTAAAAGTGCTTGGGTTCTCTCCTCAAGAACGTTCTGGAATGGAAACTGCAAAAAGGACATGATCTGAATGGCATTTGATGTATGTACCATAGTCACTGGCAGGCTTACCACTTTGGAAAGTAAAAGGTTCATTAATAAAAACCAAAAACTTGGTATTTAAAAGTCCGTAATATTTAGTTCCTTTATTAGAGAATGAAAACCTTGTTCTAATATAAAATTTTGTGGTATTTTATTCTACTCTTAAATGTCTTGGTGTTAGTTGGTGTAGAGTCACTCAGTAATTCAGTTAATTAGGTCCCTGGAGCAATATATCTGGAAATTAGACAGAGCAGATTCATTGTCTTGAGGGTATCAATTAATGCCTGTCTGTATCGGTGCCTTTGCCCTGTGATTTTGTAGTCCCTGCTATTTCTGCTATTTCAGATTGGCATTGTGACTTGCTTTACCCAGCAGAAAGAAGAGGAAGGACAGTGAGCTAGTTGAGAGTGAATCTCTCTGAGGGAACCTGGCCACGGTGTGCTGAGCCCAGATCAGCAGAACCACCTAGTTAATCCATAGATTTATGACATGTTAAATCTTTATGAAGTCATTAACATTTGGGGCAGTTTATTTTGCAGCAATAGCTGCATAAAAAGACCACGATAAAATAAATTCATGGTGGAAATACAGATAACCTTTTTTTTCTTTATGCTTTTTTATACTTTCCTATTTTTCTCTGATGATCATATATTACTTGCATAAAGGGAAAAAACTAAGAAAGTAATTTTTTGTAACTTCTAAAAGAATAAAAACTTATTTTAAAAAATAGAATCAAGTAATAGTCTTAAAAAATGCTATGCTAAATAACTTTGTTCTGGTCTCTCAAAAGTCTTGGCCTTTCTATGTACAGGACACATTTCAGACTACAAAAAAATTACCTGAACTGTATTTAGGGGTACAATGAAGAGTTCTAATGTGATGCATTATTCTGGTTTATTTGTAACAGATCGGATGCAAGATTGCTGTTGTGATGTTTATTTACTTCTTGGCTACAAACTACTATTGGATCCTGGTGGAAGGTCTCTACCTACATAGTCTAATCTTTGTGGCTTTTTTTTCGGACGCCAAATACCTGTGGGGCTTCATCTTGATAGGCTGGGGTAAAGCGTTACTTTTCCTTTTAAACTGGATTATGGATCTGAGGACTTTCTGTCATGCCCATCATTAGCATTCCTGCAGCCATTTTCCCAAAATAATCTTTCCCCCTATCATTCATGATTCCCCCCTCTTTCTCTTTCTTTGTTCTGTTTTTAGATGAAAATTATTAAGATCAAGTCTATAGTCCTCCCAGCGGTAACAAACTTTTCACGTTTAATTTTATGGTGAATGTTCTTCAGCCAGACTCTTGATAGGATGATTCTTCAAGGCAACCTAAGAGCACGTTGTTAGCCAGACACATTTAGAACTGCTGTGTTTGTGTCCGGTCAGTGCTCTGCTTTATGAATAATTTCATCTTAAAATTTTTTATTTCTGAATTTCTATAATGACATATCTTTGATTTTTATTTCTGGATCATATAATGAGAATGCCAGAAAGGAATTTATAGTAATAGAACTGTCTTGACGACATTTAACAAATATAAATCGCAAATTAATTATGTGTGCTTACCACGTCTTTTAGAAGGAAGTAATTTAGGTTAATTTTGGCATAAATAGTGAAAAAAAAAATTCACCTTCACATGCCAGAAATGACTTATCGGCACTGGAAGAAGTACTGGACTAGGCAGTAACTCAATACGACACAGAGAATAAACTATTTGCTTATTAAAATTTAAAGGGAATTAAAACTTGTATGTAGTTAAAATTGAGCAGAGTCAAAAGAGTAACAATTGCAGATCTCAATTTATGTTTTAATATTTAAATTACGAGATGCCCAGCATAGGAAATAAATTCAGTAAGTAGCTCTAGATGAAATTTGTAGGTTTTTTTCTCCTCCAAAATAAGAATATTCCTGTGCCTGTTTGCCCTTAAATTTTTTTCAAAATTTGAAATGTAAAGTAAGGAATATTGAATTTCCTTCTAGCTGATTAATAACCTTTAAGAAGACAAAGGATCAATTTACCAATACATTTCATTTATTATGAAATAATCATAACAAATGAAGTTTTATTTCTGAAGGCAGCTCATCTGTTTTAAAGGTTTCTCTTATCTTCGACCAGCAATTACTAACATAAAAAGGATAGATTTTATTTTTTTAGGGCACTTTGGAAATTTCATTGACTCTTTTTGGTAGTTTTCTTTCAAATCAAAATTATATCCGTGTGCCCACATAATTACTAGATGTTGGAAAAGGTGTTGATAGAAAATTCAGTGATGAATGTAGACGTTTGTTTGTTTGAATTATATTTTATTTAAAAAAATTTCTCCATCATTGTAATCATTATTGTCACACTTATAATAAATTCTCTTTTCTCTATTTTGTTTTTGGTTTGCTGACTAACTGGTGCAGCCCTCCTCATCAGCTCTGTTTGGTTGTATCTCTCAGTTTGTCCTTCCTTAGAATCAGGAGTTTGTCCTCCTGAAACCCAGGAAACTAGCTTTCACAATTTTCTATGAAAATGAAAATAAAAATTACTAAATAGTAATCTAATATGCAAGTATGGATTTCTTACCTTCCTCCATGACTTTTTAAAATTTGGCCACAAAAGTTTTGGCATTGGAACAACTGGATAGGCATTACCACTTGAAATCTTCACTTTATGGATCAACCATTTAGCAGTGAATATAGTTTAAATACAGAGATACGTGTTAGAGCTCCCCATATGAGAAGCATGCATTCTGACCCTTTATTTTGTCTGTCTGTCTGCCTGTTCTGATCATAAGTATCATATTCAAAATTTTTAATTTATAAAACCTGTTCTTCATAAAATTTATTTATAATGGCATATTCTATGGAAATAACTCAACTTTTAGTAAATGCATATATTGAGTAATATTTAAATCCACTTACAAATCTACTTAAATTAACATTTAAATTTGAAACAACATTTACATTTTAAATGCTTTGGGTATTTATTGTTCTAAATTGTGTAATAATGTTATACTAAGATTGGTGATCAAAAATTCATAAAGAATTCCAAAGTGGTTTCCTGTTCTTATTCCTCCATGATTGTCTGTATGCTAGTCTTATGCATGAGAATCTTATAAGAAGGTGAGAAAAGCAATTTCATTAAGGTGGAAGGCCTAGAGGAGATATTTGATATAATTATCACCTAAAACACGATGCCAAGTCAGGTGCCATTTATCAAGATGACACAGAGCATCATTCAGTGAATTGTCAGATCAGGAGATTGCAGAGGACGCAGGAGAAACATAATGCCATCTAAAAGGGATAAAATGTGAAGACTTTGATCAAGCACAGAAGCTTGTGAACATAGCCAGCAAAAGAATCTGTGTTGGCCTTTTCTAACCATCCTCTCAGAAGCAGCTATTCCCTCCCCTTACATTTTGTCATTCTTGTTTTTTCTTCATAGCGCTAATTGATAATTTAAGTTGTTTTTATTAATTTCCTTCCTTCATCGGAGTATAAGTTGCAGGAAAACAGGGATATCATGTATTTTTAGTATTCATTGTTTTTATTTTCTAGAACAATCCTTGACACACACACACACACACACATATATGCACTTAATAAATGATTAACTCATGGAGAGATGTATAGATAGAATATGTAAGCTGCACTAGGAAATAACTAGAATTAGGTTGATCATTTTGACAAAAATTTCCTAGAAGAAGGAATTTCAGCAAATTTAAAAAAGAATTACATAGAAATAACCAAGGAATTCTTTATTATAAATGTAAACTTATTTTCATCTTTTTCTGAAATTTTCGTTCATCTGAACCTATTGGTTTGTTGCAGTTTTTGACTGGGGCCAGGTTTGACTAGGGCCAGTATATGATAGGGCTGCCACCCTACTCCTTTGAGCCACAGGCACTGCCCTGAACCTATTATTGGTTCAATTTGTTGCCAAGAAATGATATGTAAACAATTACAAATGTGTGTTTTTAAGGGGTAAATAATTTAATATTATTCTTGATAAAAATATTCTAAGCTAGATTAAAGTGTTGATAAATGGATTAATAATCTGTGACATGTATACCATGGAATACTATTCAGTAATAAAAAATATTTAAATGTTTTGTACTTACCTGGTTGGAGTTTAAGCATATTCCTTTTTTTTTTTTTTCCATTTTTTTTTTTTTTTTTTTTTTTGAGGCAGTGTCTCACACTTTATCTCCTTGTGTAGAGTGCCCTGGCATCATCATAGATTACAGCAATCTCAAACTCTTGGGCTCAAGCAATCCTCCTGTCTCAGCCTCCCGAGTGGCTGGGACTACTGGTGCCTACCACAATGCCTGGCTGGTTTTCTATTTTTGTTAGTAGAGATGGGGTCGTGCTCTTGCTCAGGCTGGTCTTGACTTCCTGAACTCAAGCAATCCACCTATCTTAGCCTCCCAGAGCACTAGGATTATAGGCCTGAGCCACCACGCCTGACAAAGCACATTCTTAGTACAGTATCACAAGTACCAAAAATCCAGTATCCAATGCACTCAAGACTAACATGCAACTAATAGATAAACAGCTACCACCCACATGAGAGAAAAACACAATTGAATTCGAATGGATGGAAGACGGAAGGATGGAGGTTGATTGGGGAGCTCTTACCTGAGGTGCACAATGTCAGGGCACACCCCCTGGGTAAAGGGCTCAACTACAACTAGAACTTTTCCTAAGAAGCACAAACAATGTAACCTAATCATTTGTACCTTCATTTTATTTTATTTTATTTTACTTTATTTTATTTTATTTTATTTTTTATTGTTTGGGATTCATTGAGGGTACAAAGAAGTTATACTGATTGCCTTTGTTAGGTAAAGTCCCTCTTATAATTGTATCCCACCTCCAAAAGGAGTGACATACAACATGATCCCCCATCTCCTTCCCTCCTCCCCTCTCCCTGCTCACTCATTCCCTTATTCCTCCCCTTGTACCTTCATTTTAATCTGAAATAAAAAAATATATAAATTTACCAACCCTACTAAGCAAGATGATGTTAAGCAAAAGAATATTTGTTATAATTGGCATATCTCCCTGTATATCCTAAAAACATTTTTCTTCTCCCTTTGTAAGGTGCTTCCTAGCTTTTGAAGTGTTTTCCTTATGGTCTCCATATAAGTCTTCATTTTAACATCTTTTGTAAAGGCCTCATAATGAAAAGTCATCTGTTAAGTGTTTCAATCCACTATTGCAGTGTTCCATGAAAAGTTATGGGTTATGATTTTTTTTTGTGATATCACGAAACCATAACATGATCTGAACAGTCAACTTTTATGAGGGGGGAAAAGACCTGTGGTCAGTATAATAGACTTGATGTTGCAAGCACTGCAGGTGTTTATCATTTATGAAGGAAAAGTATCTTATGCTCAAATCATCAAAGTAACATATTGATCACCCTTTGCTAAGTTATTAATACATGCAAATGCTTCTGTCTTGGACCATTATAAGCCCAAAAAGGAAGAGGTCAACATTTCCTTATTTCATAGCTTTTATGTATAGCCTCTCTATGCCTTCTACTTTTAAAATGAAAAAGTTCTAATTTTTTTTTTTTTTATTAAATCATAGCTGTGTACATTAATGCAATCATGGGGTACAATGTGCTGGTTTTATATGCAATTTGAAATATTTTCACCAAACTGTTTGACATAGCCTTCATGGCATTTTCTTAGTTATTGTGTACAGACATTTATATTCGGCATTTAGTAAGTTTCACCTGTACCCAAAGTTCTAATTTTTTAAAAATATCAGCATCCTTTGGATTTTCACAAGTTCTTCTCATTGTTCCACTCCTTAAAAGCATGTGGCTGTCAGTGTGGCAGGCATCCAAGTCAAATGCAGCAACCACCACCTGCTTCTGGCCCCAGGAACATCAGTCTCCTCCAAATGTGGCTTTACCCTACCTTGCTCATTTGACCAGCCTTCATCTTCAGACTTTTCAGAACAAACATCAATGTTTTTGCTCATTTCTCAAACTGACAAGATGAAATTTAAGTGACTTTTCTTCTTTCCATATCAACATTTTTCATGTCTGTTTTTCTCTCTCAACTGCTAATAGTATATTCTTGTGTGGTGAATATGAGAAAAGGAAAAACTGTTAGTCTTAAATGAAATACAGTGTCTGAATCCTTTTCTGATTGCAGGGTTTCCAGCAGCATTTGTCGCTGCCTGGGCTGTGGCACGAGCAATCCTGGCTGATGGAAGGTGAGTGGAAAAGAAGTAAAGAGAGAGCCTCAGGTTCTCCAGCCTTCTTTCTCTGATTTCAACTTCTTGCTGTTCTTGATGCCAGCACCCTTTAGAGATGTCACGTGGGAAATTACCTTGATCCAATGGTATCCTCTGATATATTATTAAATACCAGCAAGCCTTCTGTCCTAGGGGTCACAGAACAGGAAGATTCACAGACCAGAGCAAGACATCTGAACTCAGGTTAATGGAATCAATGTGAAACATAGTGCATGAAGCAAGGAGAAAGAGAAGGGTAAGGGAACCCCGCAGGACTGAGTGCAAGCAGGTGGAAGGGCCGCACTACCCCATTCTGGGGTTGGGAAGGTTCATACTTCTTGTCTCTCTCCCCATTACTTTAGCTTCCACCCTTGTTATGATGACTAGAGATGAGGTTGTAGAAAGGGAACCTACAGACAGAAGGTGCCTGGGTCTCAGACAGATGCAGAGGCGAGCACGCTGACCACAGCAGTAGATTCCCATTAGCCTGCTGAGCATTCCATGGGCAAAGGGCTTATGGGAATGGGTTTCACCACCCAGTGGCTGAATATTGAGCATTTCCTGTGTCAGGCCTGTTTGCGGCTCTTGCATATTTAGCATATCATGAACAGTGCCCATTTGCCTCACGTATTTTTTTTTTTTTTTATTAAGTCATAGCTGTGTACATTGATATGATCATGGGGCATCATACACTAGTTTCACAGACCGGTTGACACTTTTATATCACACTGGTTAACATAGCCTTCCTGGCAATTTCACAGTTATTGTGTTAAGACATTTACATTCCACATTTACTTAGTTTCACATATACCATTGTAAGATGCACCCTCACGTATTTTTAGTACCTGTGTTTAACACGCATATACTACTTGCTGATTGCTTATTTATATTTAATGAAAGCTAGGGGTTTCATCTATCACATTTGGTTTTTTATCTTCTATAGAATTGAATATTTTAAAATAATAAAACAAATGCACATTGGAAGTGGAATCCATCCTTATCTGTGAATCATTAGGATCTTCCAGGTAGCATGGGCTTAATTTAAAGTAGCATTTAAAAGTGCAAGAACACATTAATGTACACAGCTATGGTTTAATAATAATAAAAAAAAAGAATTGAAAAAAGAAAAAATAAAAGTGCAAGAATAATGTGTCAATTAAAAAAAAAACTGTTTTTTTTTGTGGAAAGAAATGTTCAGGGCAATGGTGCTGAGTGATGGTAAAGAGCTCTTTCTTTAGATTTTGACAGACTGGAGTTCAAATCTTATTTTTTCTGCTGCTAGTTTGGGGATGATGGGAAGGACCTGAGTCTCAGCTCCTCATTTATAAAACAGACATAATTACACACTCTGTCTCAGCTCCTCATTTCTAAAACAGACATAATTACGCACACATGCTGAGACACTCAGCCTAGTGCTGGCAGATTAAATGGGAGTGTTCTCAGGGGCAGGGGTGTGACAGGGCTGTTCTGCTTCTTGGTTCTGTGACAGCAGATATGCAACCTAACCTCTCTGAGCTTCAGGTTTCTCTTCCAGCAAATGATGATAAAATGACTACTATTCTTCACAGGTTTGTGGGTGTAAGATTAGATGTGATAATGAACGTAAATGTGGGTAATATAATGGTAGTAAGTGCTGAGTACTCATTAGCAAGTGTTATTCCTTTAATTCTAATTCTTTCATTAGTTTGTATTTACAGGTAATGTCTGATGAGACAATTAAAAAATAACATTTCTGATTATTGTTATTCCATTAGAAAGCAGGACTCATCCTTATGTTGATTTAGCTTATGATATTTTGATTTTCATCCTATCAAGTTGATGGGACCCACGATTTGCAAATGCTCTGCCTCCTTAGGATGCTTGAAATCTACTATTCCATCATATAAAATCTTCCTTATCAAATTCCTGTAGCATATAATATGCTTATTATATAACTACCCCTTTGTTATCTATCATCTTATTTCTCTTGATGGGCATGTGTAACTGTCTTATTTTTTACAACTAACTGTGAATTTTAAATGTCTGTGAGTGACATTCTCTGTTTTACAATAGAGAACTCTCCAGTGCCTATCGATCCATTCTTACAGATGCATTTGGCCATTTTTCTCCATTTGCTAAGTATCTCCAGTAAAGTTTGAACTCATAGAATTGTGAGTTATTAGTAGATGTGATTTTCCTTCTGTTCACTAGATGTGGTGGTTTCTCTCAGCCTCAGTCTTCCCATCTGTAAAATGAGAACGATATTCTTGGCCACAAGTAAGATTGTGAAACTTTAGCAGATGGATTTGAGAACCAGATGAGAACCATATGTGAAAGGGCTTTGTAAACTCTAACTTCAAACATTAAATATTATTATCATCAGTGTAGGCAAAGAATCAATTTTTTATTTGTTTATTTATTATTAAATCATAGCTGTGTACATTAATGCAATCATGGGGCACCATACACTGGTTTTATGGACTGTTTCACACATTTTCATCACACTGGTTAACATAGCCTTCCTGGCATTTTCTTAGTTATTGCGTTAAGACATTTATATTCTACATTTACTAAGTTTCACATGTACCCTTGTAAGATGCAGTGTAGGTGTAATCCCACCAATCACCGTCCCTTCACCCATCATTCTCCCTCCCCTTCCCTTTCTCTCCTCCTTCCCCATATTCTTAGGTTATAACTGGGTTATAGCTTTCTTTTTTTTTTTTTTTTTTTAAGATTATTTGTTCTTCATTAAGATTTTATTTTCGTTGAAATCCTTGAATATGTTTGTGATAGATATTTTCAAGTCTTGTTAGCCAGTTCCATTTTGTTCATTTTGAATCTTCTACTCATTAATTCTATTTATTTATTTATTTATTTATTTTTTATTGTTAAATCATAGCTGTGTACATTAGTGCAATCAAGGGGTCCAATGTACTAGTTTCATATACAATCTGAAATATTCTATCAAACTGTTCAACGTAGCCATCATGGCATTTTCTTAGTTATTGTATATAGACATTTGTATTCTGAATTTAGTAAGTTTTGCCTGTACCCATTCTAGGATGGACTGTAGGTGTGGCCCCACTCATTACCCTCCCTCTTCCCTTCCCCTCCCTTGGCCCTTTCCCCATATTCTTGTGCAATAGTTGGGTTATAGCCTTCATATGAAAGCTATAAATTAGCTTCATAGTAGGGCTGAGTACATTGGATACACTTTCTTCCATTCTTGAGATACTTTGCTAAGAAGAATATGTTCCAGCTCCATCCATGTAAACATGAAAGAGTTAAAGTCTCCACCTTTCTTTAAGGCTGCATAATATTCCATGGTATACATGTACCACAATTTGCTAGTCCATTCGTGGGTCGATGGGCACTTGGGCTTCTTCCATGACTTAGCAGTTATGAATTGGGCTGCAGTAAACATTCTGGTACAGATGTCTTTGTTATATTGTGATTTTTGGTCTTCTGGGTATAAACCTAGTAAAGGAATTATAGGATCGAATGGCAGGTCTATTTTAGGTCTCTAAGTATTCTCCAAACATCCTTCCAAAAGAAACGTATTAGTGGGCATTCCCACCAGCAGTGAAGAAGTGTGCCCTTTTCTCTGCATCCATGCCAACATCTCTGGTTTTGAGATTTTGTTATGTGGGCTGCTCTTACTGGGGTTAGGTGATAT
>CAUYPK010076160.1:0-12450 GCA_963574355.1 Loris lydekkerianus
CCCCCCCCCCAAGACACCATGCCCCCCCCCCCCCCCACCCGTGCTATCCAGAAACTAACCCCCACCCATCACATACAACAACCGGGGGAACGTGACTTTTACCAAACAGACATGGGGGGGGGGGGGGAGGTTGTTTGTTTGTTTGCAGTTTTGGGCTGGGGCTGGGTTTGAACTCACCACCTCCAGCATATGGAGCTGATGCTCTACTCCTTTGAGCCATAGGTGCCGCCATAGCAAAGAGATATTTGTAATAGGAATATGTTTAGGCTTTTGCAAAACTTTTCTTTGTGATTTTGTTAGCTCCAACAAAAAGTATGAGACACAATTTTTTTAATTTTAGATTTGGAATTAATTTCTATTCCTGAAGTGACAAAGTGACAAAGACAAATAATTTTATGGTCTTTGGGTTTTTTTTTTTTTTTTTTTTTGAGCAGAGTCTCACTTTTCACCCTCAGTAGAGTACTGTGGCATCACAACTTACGGCAACCTCCAGCTCCTGGGCTTAGGCGATTCTCTTGCCTCAGCCTCCCGAGTAGCTGGGACTATAGGCATCTGCCACAACACCCAGCTATTTTTTTGTTGTAGTTTGTCCGGGGCTGGCGCCCTACTCACTGAGCCACAGGCACTGCCCTGGCCTTGTTCTTTGGCCTCAAGGTTAGAGAAGATAGAAAAAGAGAGAATGTCAAAAAATCTAAATTTGAAATGGCAATCTTCAAATTGATTTAGCTCTATAACTTTAAGGGGCTTTTATAAGATACTTTATAGCTTATTGAAAGGTTATTTAAAAAATGAGAGGGGGGCAGTGCCTGTGGCTCAAAGGGGTAGGGTGCTGGTCCCATATGTCGGAGGTGGCAGGTTCAAACGCAGCCCTGGCCAAAAACCACAATAAATAAATAAATAAATAAGAAGAGGTTATTTCAAGATAGGAACAAAAGGAAGTGGAGTCCAGGTTCTGTGTGGGCAACATGGCCTTTATTCACTCTGGTGCGAGAAGGCTGAGTTTGAAAAAGAAGTTAGCACGTAGGTTAAGGCAGGGTGGGAATATAAGGATTGAGGGAGTGGGGTTTGGTGCCCTCATTCCTTCCTGGGCAGGACTTTGTGCTCATTTCTGTGTACCTGCACTGGAGACATTAAATGGGTGGATTCCTGCAGTGGGGCCAATCCTTTATTACAGTGGATTCCTTTTTTTTTTTTCTTTTTCAGACAGAGTCTCACTTGGTTGTCCTCAGTAGAGTGCCATAGTTCACAGCAACCTCCAACTCTTAGGCCCACGCAATTCTCTTGCCTTAGCTTCCCAAGTAGCTGGGAGTACAGGTGCCTGCCACAAGAGATAGGGTCTCGCTTTTGCTCAGACTGGTCTCAAACTCATAAGCTCAGGCAATCTACCCATGTTAGCCTCCCAGAATGCTAGGATTACAGGAGTGAGCCATTGTGCCCGGCCATAGTAGATTCATTTAAAAAAAAAAAAAAAACATGGAAGGAAGACTCCAGCACATATCTTTAATAATATGATTGTGAGATAATAGATTTCATTCCAAAAACAATACATGCAAGTTGATCCCATCCTTTTAATGTCCCCTTTATTTGCTAGATTGATTTTCTATTCTTTTATGTGCTGCAAAATAAGTTTGTGGCTTCTGATCTCAAATTTATCTATTCCTAAAAATAAACATTTTTTTCTCTCAGAAAAAAAAAACAATTATCAGAATATCATCACAGGTGGATGCAAACAAGCTGTTGAAACATCAAGCCCATACCTGTTATCCTAGCGCTATGGGAAATTGAGGTGAGAGAATCCCTTGAGGCCAGTAATTCAGTACCAGCCTGGGCAACATAGCAAGACTCCATCTCTACAAAAAGTAAAATAAAATATCCAGACATGGTGGCATGTGCCTATAGTCCCAGATACTTGGGAGACTGAGCAGAAGGAAAACTTGAACCCAGGAGTTTGAAATTGCAGTGAGCTGTGATCAGTCCCCTGTATTCTAGCCCCATCAATAGAGTGAAACTCTTATCTCAGACAAAACACACACACATACACACAATTAACTCAATAAAATGATTTATATGCTTGATGTATAGCCATCTCCTCTTTCTGTCCCATTCCTTGCCTGATGCCTACAGGAGCTTTGTGTAGCAGCCTCCAAGTGGTGGTGCTGAGGCATGATGACATACCATTACTGTGGTCAAAACATGGTTCCTTGAAACCTTTGGACCTTGACATTTGAATAAATGTCCAATATGTGTATATTTGTCTAAAACATTTTCGAAAATCATCAGAATACATTTCAAGTTTGTGTGTACAGGGCCTAGTGCAGTGGCTCACGCCTATAATCCTAGCACTTTGGGAGGCTGAAGCAGGTGGATTGCCTGAGTTCACAGGTTCGAAACCAGCCTGAGCCAGAGCAAGACCCTGTCTCTACAAATAGCTGGGCCTTGTAGCAGGGGCCTGTAGTCCCAACTACTTGGGAGGCTGAGGCAAGAGAATCGCTGAAGACCAAGAGTTTGAGGTTGCTGTGAGCTGTGACACTATAGCACTCTACCGGGGGCAACAAAGTGAGACTCTGTCTGAAAAAAAAAAAAAGAAAAATTAGTGTGTATGCTGGTTTTGGTTTTGGAATTTTTCTACATTGTAGAGAAGGACATTGGGGGGGGGGGAGGAAATGGGAGCTAGGATAAAAACAATAAAAATTAATTATTTATAGTTATCCTTCTCTATTTTACTCGTATGCCTGTATCCCATTCTAAACCGTCACAACCACTGTTGGTATCAAAGTTTGAATAGCTGTTGGCACTTGCACTTTTAAAAGTAAAGGTAAATTAGGCTCAGCGCCTATAGCTCAAGCAGCTAGAGCGCCAGCCACTTAACACCAGAGCTGGCAAATTCAAATCCAGCCTGGACCTGCTAAACAGCAATGACAATTACAACAAAAAAATAGCCAGGTGTGGTGGGCACCTGTAGCCCTAGCTACTTGGGAGGCCGAGGCAAGAGAATCGCTTGAGCCCAAGAGTTTGAGTTTGCTGTGAGCTTTGATGTCATAGCACTCTACCCAGGGTGACAAGCTTGAGACTCTGTCTCAAAAAAAAAGAAAAAAAGTAAAGGTAAATTAGTAATAAATTTAAATACCTCTGCTTCTTTAACTGCAATGAATTCTCATGTACTTTGTTTTTTAAATTAATGGTTCATGTTATTTGTGTCTCTTATCCAATTAGGTACAAATCAAGACCTATCAGCTCCTACATTCCATTTTTCAGTATCCAAATCCAGCTGTTTCCTACCCTTACATTTACTCTTTGGCTTCTTTTATTGTGGAAAAACTGAAGGAAATACACAAGAGAAAACCTGAAAGCACTACTGAGCTTCAGATCTTTCAAGAAAGCATAAAACTTTTAGAAACACTGGTTAATGTTGCAGAAGAACAGCATCGTAAGTGTCAGCACTAACTAAATACATGCTAACTCAGAAGCTCCCCAAAATCAAAATTAAGTGTTGTTTAAATTGTAAAACATTTAGCTAGTCATACCTGTATTTCACATTCATTAAAAGATAGGTGTTATGTTAATTCCAAGTATTGATATTATTTAATATTAATTTAGGAGAAGAAATTGGAAGAATTGTTTTCCTCCTTAGAGGGAAAGTGCGTGTACAGATCAAGTGCCTTTGCACCCTTGTATAATGGACATGTACATCCAGAATTTACATGGTGTGTTTACTTTCTAGGCTCTCAGCTGGTGGCCTGTCTTTTACCCATCCTCATTTCCTTCCTTTTGGATCAGAATGCTCTGGGATCTGCAACTTCCACAATGAGAAATTTACATGACTTTGCTTTGCAAAATCTCATGCATATTGGGCCTCAGTTTTCATCAGTTTTTAAAAGTTTAATGGCTTCTTCTCCTGCCCTGAAAGCTCGCCTTGAGTCTGCTGTAAAGGGCAATCAGGAAAGTATCAAAGTCAAGATACCAATATCTAAGAACCCTGGAAAGAATTCAAGCATCCAATTAAAGACCAGTTTCCTCTGATGTTATGTTTTTTGGAATAGTAAGCACCTTTTATATAAATAATACTTGATCATTTCCTTCTCTTTGGGGAAAAAGTGACATTTTAGACCCAAGTGCACTTGGAGATCTAGTTGATTGTTTTACCTTAAATAGCTATGACTTTTCCAAGTAAAAGCATACTTAACATTTTTTGTGAGTTTTTTTCCTTTTAATAAGACAACAGAGCTATCTTTGTCTTTCTTGCCCTAGATTTTAAGGAAGTGCTAAAGAACTAAACTTACTAAATCCACAGCTTTAAAGATTAAATGGATTTATTCTAACAGTCCACACGCACAATATACTTACTACTGTGACAGATATTGATTGGACTCTAGTATAAATTAGCTGCACTTAACATTGTATCCCAGTTGCTAATTTAAAATTCTGCCTTATCCAGTAATTATGCTAAACTTTCTTGGATTTATCAAACAAGATAAATGATCGGGAAAACTACTTATGGAACTTGGTCTAGAATCTCCCAATGTGCAAATTAATAACAGCCTTACAGTGTGACTTACGATTTGGTATCTTTAAATACTATGACTTTTCACCATCTCTTTGTTAGTATTGGGTTCAGAAAATGGAAAACTTTATTCGTTTTAAATAGACTAGGCCATCTCCACTTCACTGCTTTTCAGAAAGATTTTGTTACCTTTATTCCTAACAATTTTGTTTATTTCATTTGTTGAAAACATATCAATAAGTTTAATATAGATTCATATCTATATTGTTTTTACATCAATTATGAGTTTATATAAATGCCAAATTTAGTACAATCAATTTAGATCATAAGTGAACAAAAGTATTTTTTAACTGAAGCATATTTTAATATAGAGATAACTAATAATAAAGTCATAATTAGTTGAAAAGGTTTTTAACTCTGTTCATGATCAGTGTTACACTGTGTGAATCACTATGTCAAGACAAAGCATCTCCCTGTTAAAAATTACAAACTGAAGTGATGAAGCATGTTCAAAATGGAGAAAACACTTTGATTCAAGGAAAAGCAATGTGATGTACTCTATTTTACTATGTTTGTATGTAAATACTCTTATAAATTGTTCAGAATGAAAACATTTGAGAAATTCTAACACTACAACCAACTTTTCTAAATAAAATAAAGTTAATTTTCTTTATCATTCTTGTATGTTTAAGTATTTTACCCACAGAAGATGGTTTGGCTATTTTAGTCTCACAGATTACAGAAAATCGATTCAATGGAACAAGTAAGATCCTTTTGTAACTTGTCCTTTTCTCTGTAGTGCCCATTCATTGGAGCCGTTTTTGCAATGATTTAGATTCTGTATCTTCCTCAATGTCTTTAGAAATTGAGAGTATATTTTTTGGTGTTGCCTTCACCTGAAATGTCCTTTGTTTTCCCTTGTTCTGTCTGTCAGACTTCCACACGTTTTAGGCCTGGCTTAAATATCATCTCCCATTGGTAACTCTCCTTAACACATCTTCCCATCCTCTTACACCAAACAAATTTAACTACTTCCTCATCTGTGTTCCCACAGAGCTTAGTACATTCATTTATGGATGAAAAATCACATTGCATTTGAGCATCATCTTACCTCCCTTTTAGATTGTGCCTCCTGGAAGGGAGAAATTTTATCTTCCAAAACTTTGCATCTTACAACCATCAACTAAGTACTTAATTGCTGTTGCATTGCACTGACTGATATGAGATGAGTTTAGACTCAGAAATTGACTTCTTTCCCAAGGCAAATGCTAGACTGGGCTTTTCAACTTTTGGATATTTAAAATTGTTTCATCTGTTGCAATTTAGTTTGCTCTTTTTTTTTTTTTTTTTAAATTTAATTATTTTATTTTTTTGAGACAGAGTCTCACTATGTCACCCTCAGTAGAGTGCTATGTCATCAGATCTCACAACAACCTCAAACTCTTGGGCTAAAGTGATTCTCTTGCTTCAGCCTCCCAAGCAGCTGGGACTATAGGCACCCACTACAACGTCCAGCTATTTTGTTGTGGTTGTTATAGTTGTTTGGCAGGCTTGGGCTGGTTTCAAACCTGCCAGCCCCAATGTATGTGTCTGGCTCCCTAGCCGCTGAGCTACAGGCACCGAGCCTTATTTTTAAAGGGTCGACACATGTAGCTTTTTGAGGCAGAGTCTCACTTGGTCATCCTTGGTAGAGTGCTGTGGCATCTTAGCTCACAGCAACCTCAAACTCTTGGGTTCAAGTGATCCCCTTGCCTCAGCTTCCCAAGTAGCTGAGACTACAGGCACCTGCCACAACACCGGCTATTTTTTAGAGACAGGGTCTCACTCTTGCTCAGGCTGGTCTCAAACTTTTGAGTTCAAGCAATCCACCTGCCTCAGCCTCCCAGGTGCTGGTCTTACAGGCGTGAACCACTTCACCCTGCCTAGTTTGCTCTTAAACATTAAAACTTAACCACAGCTCGTGGTTAGAGCGCCAGCCACATGCACCAGGGCTGGTGGGTTCAAACCTGGCCTGCGCCTGCTAAACAACAATAAAAATAAAGGCATGGCGGGTGCCTATAGTCCCAGTTACTTGGGAGGCTGAGGCAAGAGGATCATTTGCGCCCAAGAGTTTGAGGTTGCTGTGAGCTATGATGATGCCATGACACTCTAGCCTGAGCAACAGTAAGACTCAGTCTCAAAAAAGAAAAAATATGAAATTTTTGCTTAATTGGATCAAGAAAAAAAATCTTTGAGACAAGTCTTACTCAGTAGAGTGCTGTGGCATCACAACTCGCAGCAACCTCAAAGTCTTGGGTTTAAGTGATTCTCTTGCCTCAGCCTCCCAAGTATCTGGGACTACAGGCGCCCGCCACAACGCCTGGCTATTTTGTCATTGTAGTTGTCATTGCTGTTTGGCAGGCCCAGGCTGTGTTTGAAATTGCCAGCTCCAGTGTATGCGGCTGGCACCCTAGCAACTGAGATAGAGGTGCCAAACCGGATCAAAATTTTTTTTTCAGGAAAAATATCTATAGGCAGTTTATAAGCAGAAAATTTATATACTGTGTATAGACACATAAACACACATACCAGAAATAGCAAGCTGCTTTATAAAATACTCCAAGAAAGAACAGTGAAATATTTTTAAAAGCAATTTAAGTTGCCAGTGACACAGCAAGTGCAGTTTTTTAGGGCTGTTATTGGAGGAAGTACAAGGGGCCTTACAAAAAATGTGTACATGCCGTCAAAACTGAGGTTCTGCTTGAAACAATGAGGTCCGTAAATCCCAGCATTTCTCTGTGAGTCCTATTTTCTGATCTTGATTAAGAAAGCTTAGGGCCTTCTATTTTATAATCAAATGCTGGAGGAGTGCTTGCCACTCCCTAAATTGCCGAGGTAACTAGGTTTGCCCACATCCTTTCCCCCCTTGTAGTGTCAAAACTAGCAACACGGTGCCTGTGGCTCAGTGGGTAGGGTGCTGGCCTCATATACCGAGGGTGGCGGGTTCGAGCCCAGCCCCAGCCAAACTGCAACAACAAAAGGCTCCGCGCCTGTGGCTCAAGTGGCTAAGGCACCAGCCACATACACCTGTGCTGGCTGGATCCAATCCAGCCTGGCCCCACCAAACAACAATGACAGCTGCAACAACAACAACAACAGAGCCGGGAGTTGTGGCAGGCACCTGTAGTCCCAGCTACTTGGGAGGCCAAGGCAGAAGAATCGCTTGAGCCCAGGAGTTGGAGGTTGCTGTGAGCTATGATGTAGTGGCACTCTACTCAGGGCAATAGCTTGAGGCTTTGAGTAAAAAAAAAAAAAAAAAAAAAAAAGAACTAGCAACACATTATCTAGGCCCTTGTTTAAAACACAAAGGCTTGGGGCGGGGCCTGTGGCTCAATGAGTAGGTCCCAACCCCATATACCTAGGGTGGCGGGTTCAAACCTGGCCCCAGCCAAATTACAATAAAAAATAGCCGGCATTGTGGTGTGTGCTTGTGGTCTCAGCTACCCGGGAGGCTGAGGCAAGAGAATCGCCTAAACCCAAGAGCTAAAGGTTGCTATAAGCTGTGACACCACAGCACTCTACCAAGGGCAACAAAATGAAACTCCAAAATAAAAAATAAAAACAAAAACACAAAGGCTTCTTAAAAATAGATTTTATAAATTATGAAAATGCTGTTGTAGGGCGGTGCCTGTGGCTCAAGGAATAGGGCGTCCGCCCCATATACCTGAGATGATAGGTTCAAACCCGGCCCTGGCCAAAAATTGCAAAAAAAAAAAAAAAAGAAAGAAAGAAAGAAAATGCTGTTGTTTGCTCAACAGACCAACACCAAATGAGAAGTGGTCGGACTGTGTGCCTCCTATTCTCCATTCAGCTGTCATTACTCTGTAATTCGCTGCACTTTTCCTTGCAGAGGCTTTCTCTTTTCATTAGTAATGTGACCATTCTGATTTCTCTGTGTTGTATTAAAAAATCTGTAGAATTTTCGACTTGGCGCCTGTAGCTCAAGTGGCTAACATGCCAGCCACATACACCAGAGGTGGTGGGTTCGAGCCCAGCCCAGGCCTGCCAAGCAGCAATGACAACTACAGCCAAAAAATAGCTGGGTGTTGTGGGGGGCACAACTACTTGGGAGGCTGAGGCAGGAGAATCACTTAAACCCAAAAGAGTTTGAGGTTCCTGTGAGCTGTGATGCTACAGCACTCTATGGTGAGTGACATAGTGAGACTCTCAAAAAAAAAAAAAAAAATCTGTAGAATTTTCTACAAGATGAATGTTTCCTTGTTTGATTTATATTCTTAACATAGTAATGGAATTTTCAGAAATCACCCTAGGACCTGTCTCCAGGCAAACACATTCATTTATTCATTCTTATTTTTAATTGGAGACAGAGTGTTGCTCTGTTGCCTTTGTAGAGTGCTGTGGTATCATCATAGTTCACAGGAACCTCAAACTCCTGGCCTCAAGTCATCCTCTTTCCTCAACTTTTTGAGTAGTTGGTAATACAGGTACCCATCATGAGCTATTTTTAGTAGAGATGGGAAGCGGGGAAGTGTCTTGCTCTTCCATAGGCTGGTCTCAAACCCCTGAGCTTAAGCAATCTACCTGCCTCTGCCTCCCAAACTGCTAGGATTATAGGCCTGAGCCACTGTGACTGGCAGAAGCAAATATATTTAGAACAACTGATTCCATTATTTTTCCTTAATAACCTGCATTGCATATCTCTTGTGTGAGTTTAATACTTATCTTTCCATAATCATTTAAAAGTCTATATTAGTTTCCTAGTACTTCTGTAACAAAATTACAAATTTGGTGGCTTGGCTCGGCACCCACACCGGAGCTGGCAGGTTCAAATCCAGCCTGGGCCTGCCAAACAACAATGACAACTATAATACAACCAAAAAATAGCCGGGCATTGTGGCAGGCACCTGTAATCCCAGCTACATGGGAGGCTGAGGCAAGAGATCACTTAAGCCCAAGAGTCTGAGGTTGCTGTGTGCTATGACACCAGGGCACTCTACCTAGGGTGACAGCTTGAGACTCTGTCTCAAAAAAAAAAAATTTGGTGGCCTGAAACAGTCAAAATTTTATTTTCTCACAGTGGGGAGGCCAGAAGTCTGAAATCAAGGGCTCTTCTCCCTACAAAGGCTCTGGAGAAGAAGCCTTCCTTGCCTCTTTTAGCTTCTGGTGTCCCTGGTATTCCTTAACCTGTACATGCGTAACCCTAATTTCTGTCTTCAACTTCACGTGACTTATTCCATCTATCTCTTTTCTGTATGTCTCTTATAAGGACACTTTTCCTTGAATTTAGGGCCCACTCAATCTAGGATGACCTCATATTGAGACCCCTAACTTAATTAACATTTGCAAAGGCCTTATTCCCAGATAAAATTATATTCACGGGTTCTAGAACATGGGCATCTCTCTGGGGACCATCTTTTAACCCACTACAGTGTCCTAATTTCTGAATTCCAAACTCAGCATTGCAAATGACATAGCAGTCACCCTTATTCATCAAATCCATGATTCATTTTCATTTGTTGAAGCAGATTTCAACTGAGCTATTTATCAAGCAATCAGTTACTTGTGACTCAACACTCAACCAGTGTTGAGACAACTGGATAGCCACATGCAAAATAATGAAGTTCAACCTTTACTTCACACCATACACAAAAGTTAACTGAAAATGGATCAAAGACCTAAATGTAAGCTAAAACTATAAAACTCTCAGAAGCAAACATAGATATAAATCTTTAACTTGGATGTGGCAGTGATTTCTTAGGTAAGACACATAAAATGCAAGTGGCAAACAAAAAGATAAATTGGACTTCAAACTTAAAAACTTCTGTGCTCCAAAGACCACCAGCAAGGCCAAGGCAGATGGATTGCTTGAGCTCAGGAGTTCAAGACCAGCTTGAGCAAAAGCGAGACCCTGTCTCTACTAAAAATAGAAAAACTGAGGCAAGAGGATCACTTGAGCCCAAGTTGGAGGTTGCTGTGAGCTATGACACCACAGAATTCTACCCAGGGGACAGCTTGAGACTCTGTCTCAAAAAAAAAAAAAAAAAAAACTACCATCAAGAAAGTGAAATGACAACCTACAGAAAGGGAGATAGACCTTTGAAAATCATTTAATAAGAGTCTAATATCCAAAATATATCAAGAAAACTTAAAACTCAGCACTGAAAAACCATCCCAGCTCAGCGCCTGTGGCTCAAGCAGCTAAGGTGCCAGCCACATAAACCTGAGCTGGCAGGTTCGAATCCAGCCTGGACCCACCAAACAACAATGATGGCTGCAACAACAACAACAACAAAAATAGCTGGGCATTGTGGCGGGTGCCTGTAGTCCCAGCTACTTGGGAGGCAGAGGCAGGAGAATCACTTGAGCCTAGGAATTGGAGGTTGCTGTGAGCTGTGATGCTACAGCACTCTACCCAGGGTGATAGCTTGAGGCTCTGTCTCAAAAAAAAAAAAAAGAAAAAGAAAAAACATCTCAATTTAAAAATGGGCAAAGGACTTAAGTAGACATTTCTTCTAAGAAGATATGCAAATGACTAATAGCCAAATGAAAAGATGCTCAACAACATCATTAATCATTACAGGAGTGTAAAACCATGAAATGCCACTTCATATCCACTGGGATCACTACATGTATGATCAAAAGCGCAGACAGACAATAGATAGGGCACGGTGGCTCATGCCTGTAATCCTAGCACTCTGAGAGGCTGAGCTCAGGAGGTCAAGACCAGCCTGAGCAAGAGTAAGACCCCATCTCTACTAAGAATAGAAAAACCCCAGACGTTGTGGTGGGCGCCTATAGTCCCAACTACTTAGTCGCCTGAGACCAGAAGATCTCTTGAGCCAACAGTTAGAGGTTGCTGTGAGCTGTGATAATGCCATGGCACTCTACCCAGGGCGACACAGTGAGACTCTATCTCAAAAAAAAAAAAAAAAAGGGCAGACAGTAGTAAGAACTGTTGGGAAGATACAGAAAAACTGAAACCTCTGGACATTGCTGGTAAGAATTTTTAATTGACAAAAAAAAATTTTTTTTCTGAGACAGAGTTTCAGTATGTCGCCCTGGGTAGAGTGCTGTGGCATCACAGCTCACAGCAACCTCAAACTCTTGGGCTTAAGCGATTCTCTTGCCCCCGCCTCCCTAGTAGCTGGGACTACAGGGGCCCACCACAATGCCCAGCTATTTCTTTGTTGCAGTTGTCATTGTTTAGCAGGCCTGAGATGGGGTTCAAACCCTCCAGCCTCGGTGTATGTGGCTGGCACCATAACCACTGTGCTACAGGCACGGAGCCAGTATGTGAATATTGATAGTGGCAGTATTCATAATAGCCGAAAAGTGGAAACAACCCAAGTGTCCATTAACTGATGAATGTATAATCAAAATTTGCTATATCCATAGACTCGATATAAAAAGAAATTAAGTACTGATATATGCTGCAATGTGGGTGAAGCTTAAAAACAGTATGCTAAGTGAAAGAAGTCAGATATTAAAGGCTTCTTTTATATGATTGCATTTATGTGAAATGTCCATTTATTTGAAATGCCTATGAGCAGGGAAATCTATGCAGATAGGAAGTTGATTAGTAGCTGCCAGGGATTGGGGAGGGAGGAATGGGAGGACTGGTAATGGATACATTCCTTTTGGAATGGAGAAAATGTCCTGGATTGGATGGCGGTGATGGTTGCACAACCTTGTGTACACACTAAAAACCACTGCATGGCACACTTTTTTTTTTTTTACTTTTTTATTATTTTTTATTAAATAATAACTTTGTACATTGATGCATTTATGGGGTTCAGGATACTGCTTCAATATGCAATGTGAAATGCCTACATTGAACTAAGTAACACATCCTGAATGGTACACTTTAGAAGGGCAAACTTTATGGCATGTGAATTCATTATGGGTTGAATTGTGTCTCTGAAGAGAGAGGTTGAGGCGCTAATATCTCA
>CAUYPK010076164.1:0-16351 GCA_963574355.1 Loris lydekkerianus
TGGGGAAAGGGCCAAGGAAGGGGAAGGGAGGGGGGAGGTTAGGCTGGAGGAAGGGTAATAGGTGGGGCCACACCTACAGTGCATCTTAGAATGGGTACAGGCAAAACTTACTAAAGGCAGAATACAAATGTCTACATACAATAACTAAGAAAATGCCATGAAGGCTACGTTGAACAGTTTCATGAGATTATTTCAGATTGTATATGAAACCAGCACATTGTACCCCTTGATTGCACTAATGTACATAGCTATGATTTAACAATAAAAAAATATTAAAAAAATTAAAAATAATAAATTTAGCTGACATTTCCATGGAGAAAAGGAGTTTGTCAGTCCAGAATAAAACTCACATCAAATCACTGTGTGTTATACTAATTTTCTCAGGTAATTAATATTATGAAATGCAGCTAGTTAAAAGTTTCCATTTCCCAGTACTGGGAAACATGTGAAATATGGGGAAAATTCTCATACAAGGAAGTTTTTATTAACAAAATTTTCTTAGAGTGTCTAATTAAAATTCCAAATTACCAGATTAACCATTCAGCGATAGTCTGTGTATAGATGCTAAAATTTCTTGGGCAACCTTAGTATATAAACTCTACTCTTCTCAGCTACAGCTAGTGAGTCATTCTTCCTGTCCTTGGCAGACACACAAGATCTTGGTGCTCCTGTGTTCAGCCTCCTAGCTTTCCTGGGACACTGAAATTATGTCTAAAATCACTGAAAATTATATCTTCAATCCCCTCTAACACTCATCTTAGTCACATCGTCACCAAAAAGCTGTCCTGCTCTTTCCAAAGGATAACATTTTGCACAACATACATCATGCTTTGAAGGTGGCCAGGAAGCCCCACAAACTCATCACTATCATTTCTCTCCACTAACACTGACTCTGGCTTCAATTACTCAAGTTGTGATCCTTTTCCTTCCCAAATACTAGAATCACATGGGTCACTGACTGAGTCTGGCTTACCATGCTTTTTCATATGGAGGCCCTCATCACCTACATCCCCTGCATTATAACCATCAGAAGGGCAACTTATTCATAATCCATTTCACTGATGGACTTTTATTTCTCCTCCTCTACCTTCCCACCCAGTAACATGCACTTCTCCTATGTTTCTTTCAATGACTTTTTTCTGTCTTATCTCAAGGCTTTTTCTTTGATTCAGTCTCCCTTTCCTATCATATCTCCCACATTCCTGGCTATGAGTTTATATAGGTTTACTTGCTATAAATGCCACTGGTTATAAGAAAAGGAAGCACACAGAATGCTATTTACCTCTAATTTTTGAGCAACAAGAAAGATGTCTCTAGAGTTAATGAATGTCTTATCTTACTCATAATTGGCTTGCAATAATAAGACTTAATCACATAGTAAGGTGATTCTTTTATAGGTCCACTGAATTATGGATATGAAAATCTATAAAGCTTATCAATTAATCATAGTTATCTTCACCTTTTCTATTTATTCAAGGATTCCTGGTTTGAAGCTTTTGATCATAATACCAAAACAAATTTTAAAATAAGAACAAATACAACCTTTTGGAAAGAAGTATGGAGGATTCTCAAATAACTAAAAGTCGACCTTCCATTTGAACCTGCAATCTCATTACTAGGTATCTACACAGAGGAATAAAAATAATTTTACCACAAGGAGATTTGCACCAGAATGGTTACTACCTCTCAGTTCACAATTGCCAAGACATGGAAGCAACCCAAGTGCCCATCAACCCATGAATGAATTAACAAACTATGGCATATGTATACCATGGAATACTATTCATCCATAAGAAAAGATGGAGACTTTACATGTTTTCTATTTACCTGGATGGAGTTGAAAAACATTCTTCTTAAAAGTATCTCAAGAATACGGGGGTGGGGATGTATCCAATGTATTCAGTACTAATATGAAACCACTAGTTTATGCTGTTTTATAAACAACTACATGTCCGCAAGAAAGAAAAAAAAAACACTAGTATAGTCTAGCAAGAGAGAGGGAAGAGGAGGGGGGAGGAGGGAGGACGATTGGCAGGATCTCACCTAATGTGCACAATGTGAGGGTGTTCAGCACACCCCCTGGGTGAAGGGCTCAACTGCAGCTTGAACTTTAACTTAGTAATGAAAACAATATAACCTAAACATTTGTATCCTCATATTAATCTGAAATTTTAAAAAAGAAAATGAAAAAATCAAAAAAAAGCAAAATAAAAACAAAAATTATTCATGACTACAAAATTTCTAAGAGATATGTGACTGATAAACTACAGTTCTTATCACTGTGCCTAATATGGAGTGAGGTCTTAATCACTGTTGCATGGAAGGATGAGTTAGTGAATTCATGGTGTGGGAAGAAAGTATTAATAATAAAACTTATTTCCATATACTGCACATGAAAGTTCATCTATTACTTCAAAGTCAGGACATATATGCTGTTTCTTGAATGAGCGCCCAGCCTTTGAAAAGAAGTAGGTAACTGAATGTAGATCAAGGCAAAACCCTGTAGTGATGACACATCTCCATGCTGTGTGGCTTCATTTTTCTTCGGCCTGCCACAGCTCTCAACCTTCCTGTCAGAACTCATTCTGTCTTCTTTATTGAAACTATTATTCATAGTCAAGGTATCTATAAGGAAAAAACAAACAGGAAAAGCAAACTTTGCATTCATTCCTCTTGAAGACAGCTCACAAGTCAGTCCTTCCACGTTCACCTCTGCAAACTCTTCACCACTCATTCTCCAATCAAAGTCTCTCTCTCTCTCTCTCTCTCTCTCTGCCTTAGGGAAAGTTTCCCCACCCTGACTTATGGAAATATATATCTCAATGATGAATGGAATACCAAGGGGCAAAATCAATTCCACTTTAATTCTTTATGAGGTGACATTGTCCTTTTTCCTTCAGCTTCACAAATCCTCTCAACCTCAGCTGAGATTTAGACTTGAGATTCTGTCTTAACTCAGGGATTGGCTCTATTCTTGGAATCCATTTGGCACAGCTGTCCAGGAACTTGAATCTGCTCTATGAAAATGTGGGGGGTGCACTTTGGCCCAGAATCCCAGGTTCAAACAAATGAATCTTACTTTTGAATTCTAAAATTCTTCTGTTTAAAAGAGTAAGAAGCAGTGACGAGAATGAGAAACAATATCCTATCAGAAGACTGCCCACTTTACTGTGTGTGGGTTAGACTTAGATCCAGATCTGAGATGCTTGAAACAGGCCGTTGGGGTCTAGTTTTTATAGTATTTATTTCAAAGCATTTATTGCTTTGCCAAACACCATGAGGATAAGGTTACCTACTTGTTTCTTTCTCAATCAACAATGTGCAAAAAATATGCCCCTGTCCTGTCCTACAACTCAATTATATGTTCTAATCATGTAATAAAGATATATAAACATCTTCTATAAAAAGTTAATTGAGGTGGTGCCCATAGCTCAGTGGGTAGGGCATCGGCCACATACACCAACACTGGAGTGTTCAAAGCGGCCCAGCCAAGCTAAAACAACAATGAGAACTGCAACAAAAAAATAGCCGGGTGTTGATGGTGGGCACCTATAGTCCCAGCTACTCGGGAGCTGAGGCAAAAGAATGGCTTAAATCCAAGAGTTTGAGGTTGCGGTGAACTGTGACACCATGGCACTCTACCCAGGGTGACAGCTTGAGATTCTGTCTCAAAAAAAAAAAAAAAAAAAAAGTTGAGATGAAGGCGGTTTGTTTCAGTCTAGCTATAGAGTCTCCACCAGTAGGTCATTTAAGAACTAAAAACTAGAATGCTTCTACAGCCTTTCAGCACAGCAAAAAACAATCTCCACAGGTCTAGAGACATGATTTATAGACTGTTAATTGTAGTTTTATATAATCTGGTTAAACACTCGGAAGATTACTACATATAATAGGAAAAAAAATAAATGGCCCTGCGATTAAAGTGAAATTGCCAATGTTTGATTGAAAGGGAGCAATGTTCAAAGGCTGCAGCTGATCCCATAGTGGGGGGTGAGATGCTCAAAGAACACACAGCCCTCTTCTCATCTCACCACCACCACTAAAATACCCAGGACAATGTGTTGGCCTCTTTTGCCATGAGCCAGTCACTGTCCCACGTACGGCGAATTTCCTTTCAACTGGAAAAGAAGCTGCACAGAAAGATTGGCACATAGTATTTCTCTAAAGAAAAAAAAGGATGAAGTTTGCCCCAGGATGCCTATCAAAATGTCAGGCTAGGAACACCCGCACATAAATCATGCTTCCCAGCCAACACTTTACCTCAGGGTCTGGACAGCCTCCGATTGTTCTTGGCTTCCATCCTTCAAATCTGGTGCAGCCTCAGATGCCCTTGGATGGTAGAGTGTTCTATCTCTGCCACAGGTGGAACCTCTAAGAATATTGGACCAAATCTCCCCTAGTGGGTTATTGTTCATGGAAAACAATTCTACTCCTCTGAAGACAAAAATCACAGGGCATTTTCTAATCACTGAATAAAGGAGGGAAGAGTGCCAGCTTATCCTACATGAATGCAACTAGTCTCCCTAATAGGTTTGGGAAGTGCTCCAAAATCTCTTCATGGATCTCGATCTTTTTTGCCACACCATCTATAACAAAAATTGGGGGAAAGTAAAAAGAATACCACATTCCTTTGGATTGTGAGTACCTACCCTATAATCCTCTTTCACCTGATACTACCAGGTCTCTGTGGGTAGCTAATAATTTTTAGCCCCACTCTTCAATGGCAAACATACCACTCCCAGTAATATTTTATGAGTTTATATTTCAAATATATTTAGGCTTCCATTGGTTTTCTGTACACAGGATTCCTAGAATTAAATCCATTCAAAGAGGTACTGTACTTAGAGCTCAAAATTTGGCAGTTTTTAACGATGGGGAAATCTATGTCTAAACCTTTTTCTTAAACTCTATTTTGGAAGAAGCCCTCTCTGTCATTAAACCATCCCTTCTGACTTGCAACATCACCTGAATTTGAAAGAAATATTCAGTCTTACCTTGCTGAGAATGGAGATCCTAGGTCCACAGGGGGACTGAGCATGCAAATCAATTACCAAGATTCCTGCGGTTATTGCTGAGTTAATCTGAAGGTAGACAAGAGGAGGCAGAGAGCTGGGTCCCCTGAGGCTCCAGTTTCTCACTTCCCTGGCATGTCGATTAAGTAGAAGCAGAGAGAATAATGCAAGAGGTGGGGTCAGAGTCACAGATGGAATAGCCCAGGTAAGGCCACCTGTCTTAAGATGTTTATAGACATCTCAAACAATGATCCTGACAGTAACTGTTGGTTTGTTACCAGCAGAGTCATACACTGGTAACCAAAAGGAATTTTATGTTTGGTGTGATGTATTTGTTCCCAGAGGATCCCTTATACCCTCTGCTTTACACCCACAGACAGCATTAGAGGCTCAGAGGCCAGCTGACCAGTGTCAAGTCTGAAAGCTGAGGGGGGTTGTGAGAGTTTCAGAAATGAGGGGAATTCGCATTTTGGTCACATCACTTCCCAGGTGTGAGGCAGACTGCTGGCTCAGCCGCACCTTCTTCTCCTGTAGCTGAGGTAGTGAGCAGTGGCTACAGCCTGGGAAAATCCTGCAGCCTGGGAAACTCCAGCAGTGGGCAATGAACCCGGGGACCCAAGCAGCCTGCTTTCAGGTCACAACAATCACTTTATAGGACAGGATGCTTCAGCAGTTTAGGTGGTGGTCAGCCAATGGGTCAATTTTTATTTTATTTTGTTTTTGTGTTTTTTCTTTTAATAGGAAAAAGGCTTGTCCAGCAGCCCAGAGGTAGCAATAAACACTGGACACCTGTGTCCTGGCCCGTGAATGAGATTCATGATGCAGAAAAACAATTATTACAGGCAGCATCCAAAGAGCTTCTCAGGTCAGAGCCATGATAAATACACCAACTCCAAATGTCAGTGGGTCTAGGCAAGCTGAGAGCACCAAGCAACTCAAGGACAAAAGTAAGATGATACGTGAAAAAATGGAAGTAACTGAAAGGAAGAGAAGCCTCAAGAGACTCTATGACCTTGTGGAACATTTCAAGCAGCGAGCACTCAAAACTTCTAAGGTAAGCATCCTGGTATAGTTAAAGGAGCCAGCTCAGAGCACATGCTTTCTCCTATATGCGAGAGTTAAAAAATAAATAAATATAAGTCTCTGTGCCTTGTTCCATTTTTCTGAATATGTTCCTTGTACTTTTATGCTTCCTTGCTGAGGAGGTTTTTATGTTTTTCTTTTGATGTTCCCCTCATTTCTGAAATTCCCACCACCCTGCTCGGCCTTTCAGACACGACACTGGTCAGACTTATGCAAGCCTTTGGCTGATTTGTAAATGCTGTTCCTGGCACACTTCTGTGATGAAACTGAAATGAGTTATTACTGATGACTAGCAGTTGATTCTTTACCAATAAAACCCAGCCAAAAAGCTGCAGAGACACTCATCTCTGGACCAGCCTTGATCTCTACAAGAAAATTGTAGGAACTCCAAAGAAATGCTCTCTCCTCAGTGTAGAATCACTTCGATACTCAAACCAATGGGACACTGCTGTTAGAAGGCCACCCACCTTAGCACCTGTGCCACCATAAGAAGACTAACTAGTTGAGTCAAAGACTATTTTTAACCTGAGTCACTAGCCAGACAACATTCTCAGTCTCTGGAAGCCACAGTGTGTATAACAAATCACCTTTTTCCTAATAGGACCCATTTCCATATTTCTGATTTTGTGTGTGTGTGTGTTTTGACTTAAGGATTCTTTAAATTTTAACTCAGAGGCTGTGTAGATACACTGTCTTCACTAATTTATAGTTTATTTCTGCCTATGTGTCTCAGCACATAAAATACATTCAGATTATGTTTTATAACATTAATTAGTCTCTCTTCTAGGAAAGCAAACAGTCTTGACTGCAAGGAATTTCTGTATAAATCCATGCATTTGATAACTGGCCAAATCCATGCATTTGATAACTGGCATAAACTACTCAAAAATTATCCAAAAATATTATAAAATGTTGACTGATAATTTTTTAAAAATTAAACCAAGTACATACTTCTACATTCCAGATCCACAGTAAATACATGGCTTGATCAGACTATTTCCGTCTTCTTATGAACAGCAAGCTCCAGAAAAAGGCAAGACCAGCTGACTCTCCTGTGGCTGCTCTGGCTTCATGACCAGAGAAAAATGTCAACTGCTATACAGCCATAGGGCTTACTTGTTTTTTCATTAAAAGTTCTATAAATAACAGTTTCTGTGATAGTAGTTTTAACTAATAAAAAGTAACAGACTAATTTTGATTTTCTTAACACATTCATTTACAAAATTAACATTTAATTAACAAAATTCAAGTTAAATAGGCCATGTAAATATCTGATCAATCATTGACAATTTGTTTATAGTAAACAAACTAATCATGAAATGGGAAATGCTGTGGGTGTCCTAGAAGTACACTGATGGAGAGCAGGAGACCCCGACACACACAGGCAGGCTGAGCAAGAACCAATGAGACCCATCCAGACTGTGCTCGCTCAGAAGCATCCACGGGGGTTCTCCTCCCTATCAAGCCTCCCATTTTACCCTTTTCTCACTCACCTCTAGTGAGTTACCTTGCTTTTTATTTTACCAAGATGATTCAAGCTATCCTAAGATTCTTTGTCTACCATTTAACTTCTGTAGCTTGGTCCTACACTCACTATCACATTTTCCTTTTTTTTTTTTTTTTTTTTTAGACAGTCTCACTATGTCACCCTCGTCAGCTATTTTTTTGTTACAATTGTCATTGTCGTTTAGCTGACCCAGGCCAGGTTCAAACCCACCAGTCTTGGTATATGTGGCTGGTGCCCTACCCACTGAGCTATGGACACCGCCTCATTCTCTTATTTTTTTAATTAACAACAGTCTTCCTGCTTATAGTTCTCCCCACCTCAAAGCACTCCAATATTCTGTTCTGACCTGATCCACCTGTCTAAATTCCAGTTTTCACTGTGTCCTTTTCTGCTCAAAAGCCTCCAAAGAATGCCCATGGCTCTCATCATGGCCCTCCAAAACTTGGCCCTGGCTACTTCCCACATAAATGTTGTCAGCACAGATCACTCCTTTGTATATTCTATACTCTTTTCCATCTTTAGAAAGCAGAAACTGAGGCAATGATTACAGGGTATTACTTTATTTGGGGAGTTGCAATCCCAAGGCAACAAGAGTGAAGGAAAAGAAAAATGAGACAGGGAAAGATGGCGATCCACGTGAGACAATGCAAACCAACAATGGCCTCCACTTGACCACCTCCTCTTTCTCTTTAGCCAAAGTTGATTTTCCCACACTTCGAGATTGCATGTTCTGGATGCTTTGGGATCTGCTTAGGAAGCCACACTGCATGCTTACCAGCATGACAAATCCTACAAATCTCAAGTGGCAGGAGAAGCCGAGGACTCTGGGCATAGGGCTATTGGGCCACAGGTGGTAGAACCATGTAGACCTGTCATGGGATTCTGTCAGGTGCAGGGGCAGCAGCAGAGGCAGAGCAAATGGGTAGAAGAAATGAAGATCCTAGAGACACATGAGGGCAAAAGAATCTGTAGAAATACATAAGATCTGTTTATACGCCTTCTACTCATCTAGCCAAACCCAGCCCGTCGGTCCATAAATTTTGCTCCCTGACCTTTCAGTTTCCTGAATTCCTTGTTTCACAGTCTATTAGATTGCGAAAGTTATTTAAGGGTGGGGTGTGTGTGTTTGTGTGTGTGTGTGTGTGTTTTGTCCCCTTAATTAGATTACCAGCTCATTAATGACAGACACCAAGCCTACATTTCCAGGAACACTCATCTCTCCACCAGCACAGATGAATGTGTAAATGGCATCCTACCAGCAGTCATTTAATGAGGGAAAACCTAGAGAACACAGAATGTGAGAGTCACATTAGCCCAAGTGAACACAAGAACAGCCTCATTTGGGCTCAGTGAACGTAGCTCAAGCAGCTAGAATGCCAGCCACATACACCAGAGGTGGCAGGTTCGAATCCAGCCCGGGCCCGTCAAACAACAATGACAACTACAACCAAAAAGTAGCTGGGTATTGTGGCAGGCACCTGTAGTCCCAGCTACTTGGGAAGCTGAGGCAAGACAATTGCTTAAGCCCAAGAGTTTGAGGTTGCTGTGAGCTGTTATGCCACAGCACTCTACCCAAGGTGACATAGTGAGACTCTGTCTCAAAAAAACAAACAACAACAACAAAAACAGGCTCATTTGCCTTCACAGAAAGTGTAAGCTTGAAAAAAAATCTTGAAGACAACTAAATATTTCCTTCATCATACCTGTGCTTTTATTCCCTGCATAATGAAAAACTAAAATGATGTAGCTTCAAAAACTACTCAGAAGCAATTGGTTGTTTTAGTATGGCCCCCAAACACTAGTCTCTTCTCCAATCTCAGAAGAAGAAACCAAAACCACCATCTGCTCCAACACCCAAGGAGACATCGGCCTCTCTGACTTTGCCAAAGGAGGGAGGACAAGAACAGCAAGAAGCAACCGAACACACTGATGAACAAAATGAAACAGACAGACTTAATGAACAAGGCAGTGAGGAGATTTTGAAAGAAATATGACAAACAGTGCCAACCATTTTTTTTCAAAGAGGCCAGATTGATCACCAAATTCCCAAATATTAGGATGGTATCTGTCAGCCTTCCACAAGTGCCTGCACTGGTTGTCAAGGACATTGGCTCTGCATTATTTGACCAGAGCTGTGACAGAATTTGAAGATATCAAATAGGGTTACAGAATAGATTTTTCTTTTGATAAAAATATTTTGGAAACAAAGTTTTCTTCAAAGAGTTTCCTTGTTATGAGAGTGGTGACCCCTCTTCAAAGTCACAGAAATAAAATGGAAATCTGGAAAGGATTTGATGACATGTTCAAGTCAAATGCAGAATAAAGTCTGAAGGAAGAGGCAGCCTGAAGAAGGGGAGAGATTTTGTAGCTGGTTTACTGACTATTCTGATTCAGGAGCAGATGAGGTAGGAAGGGATCTTCAAAGAGGGTATTTGGCCAGATCCATCACAGCACAATTTGGTTTCCAATACGGATGATGAAGAAAGAGATGATGTGATGAAAAATAAGAATTTTTTGAAGATATTAATGAAGGAGGGGTGCAGATATTAATGAAGATATTAATGAAGATATTAATGAAGGTGAGGAAGATGATGAAGGAGAGAAGAACGAAGAAGATGACTATTAGAACACTAATGGATTCTAACTTCCTTTTTTTTTTTCTTTTTGCAGTTTTTGGCCGGGGCTGGATTTGACACCACCACCTCTGGCATATGGGGCCGGTTCTCTACTCCTTTGAGCCACAGGCTTCATAGCCACATATGCCTACATCAAAAAGACAGCAAGAGCACACATTAACTATCTAATGACTCATCCAGTATATGGGTCCACGTCCAGTATATGGGGCCGGCGCCCTACTCCTTTAAGCCACAGATGCTACCCTGGATCCTAACTTCCCTTTTTAAAAATTTCCTGCAGTCCCAGGAAGCAAGACTTTTTTTTCCCCCTCTTATGTTCAGTCACCCTGTTCAGATTCTCACCTTATTTTGAGTTACCTTGGGAAGAATACAATGGGCTAAGACTCTCTACCCCTTTCTGTTCCAAATTCATTTTTATGCTTTCCTATCTCAACAAAACCTGTGTGGAATCAACATCACCAAGCTCAGGGGGTGCAGGGAGGACCCTGCTTCTTGGCTGTGCTGGAAGGGTGCTAGGCCCCTGTGGAGTGGTGCATATAATTCTAGTTTTTCACTTCCTTTCTCTGTAGGGAGCATACATTGTGTTTCTACATGAATGTGAACACGTAGCACTTACCAACATATATCTGTACATATATACTTTCTCTTGTTTAAAAAAAGAGAAAGAATCGGCACCTGTGGCTCAAGCAGCTAAGGCGCCAGCCACATACATCTGAGCTGGTGGGTTCGAATCCAGCCCAGCACCACCAAACAACAATGACGGCTGCAACCAAAAAATAGCCGGGTGTTGTAGTGGGCGCCTGTGGTCCCAGCTACTTGGGAGGCTGAGGCAAGAGAATTGCTTGAGCCCAGGAGTTGCAGGTTATTGTGAGCTATGATGCCACAGCACTCTACCCAGGGCGACAGCGTGAGGCTCTTGTCTCAAAAAAAAAAAAAAAAAAAGAGAGAGAGAGAAAGACCTTTACAAACTGGGATTATAGAAAATCTATAATCAGGATTATAGAAAAGGGTAAATTTGAGAAGTTTAGGTGGATTAAGTGAGCCTTTTAGCAACATAGTTTCTCTCTTAGCATGTTTAATTAAGATAATGCTTTCAGAATAAACTCTTTGCCAGTGATGACTTGGGTCCTGCCACTCAATGGAACAATCAACAGAACCTGTACAGACTTATTTGGATTTGACATTCTCCAGTGTCATTTTGTTCCTGTTCATTTTTAAATGTTCTTTTTGCTTCACTGGAAAGGAAAGACAATGCTCTGTTTTAACTGTTAAAAGCGTACAAACTGCTTTGTTACAGTGAAACTACATGTGTATACAAATGAAAAAAAAAGAGAGAAAATAAATTATTTTCCTATCTGACAGGAAACTAGATAAGAATTAGATTTTGTGTTTATCATTCAAATATTTTATCTTTTCCTGTGAACAAATGTCTATATTCAAAACCATGCAACATAGTGAAATGGTTAAGACCACAATATCTGCACATGGAATCTCTGGTTCAAATCTCAGCTCTGCCACTTACCAGCTATACAACTTTGAGAGAGTTATGTAATTTCTCTATGCAATAGCTTCCTCAGAGACAAAATGAGGATAATAGCACTCACCCTAAAGGGCTGTTATAAACATTAAGTGAGTAGGCATCTATAATCCCTGAAATAAGACAAGTCATATATTAAACTGTTGCTTAATAAATAAATAAGGTCATGGGGATTGAAAAAGAAAGAAAAGAATAAGCAAAATCATACACTAGTTAAAAACTAGAAAGAATTTTAGAAGTCAGATATTCTTTCTCTTTTGTACCTTTCTTGATCACTCTCACTTTAAATATTATTTTTAAATCCCTTCCCTAGAATACTGAAGATCTTAACTTGTATATAAATCTCCTTGTTCTGGAGATTTATATAGAGAACAAGGTTTAATTTGTGATTGCAAACTCTTTCAGGTCAGAGACTGTAACAATAAGCAGCACATGGCTGATAATGTATAAATGTGGATATTTTCATGAATAAATAAAAGAAGGCAAAGGTATGAAGAGGTAGGATGAAAAAGCTCAGTTTAAAGTTAGAAAGTTCCCTGGGAAGGGGCTCTGGTGAAGAGGATTATTTGAGGAGGAACTGAATGAAGTAATAATAGGGCAACGAGGTAGTATCTAGCCCGTGCTCCAAGTAAAGCTTTTATTTGGTTGACTGAAAACTATGTAGGTCTCACCCAACAGACTGTTTTTTATTTCCCCATTCTTCTGTCACCTGGGCAGGTGTGGCTTATCATTCTGCTCTCATATTGCCTGTCCTAACTGCCCTAATACCTCATCTCCTTTCTCTTTGTACTCCAGAACTCACCTGACTGAGTCCTTACCATCTGCTCTAATTCCTAGCTTCAAGGCTGCTCTATCATAGAATGGCCACGGGAAAATCCCAAAGCAAAGACTTCCCGAGAATTCATAGCAACTAACTTTTTGCTACCCGTCCCTAAAACCCCAGAAGTTTCCCTTCCAAAGGAGGGATGTGCCTTGGGGTCACAGCCTTGCCCCATTACTAATTTCTGCAGTTCCTCCTCCAATATTCCTCTTCACCACATCCTGTATTCAGTTAACCATTTACAGATCCAAATATAAAATGGCAAATCCAGTAAGAGGATGTTTCAATGTGCTACCTCTGTAGAAAACAGATCATTTATTCAATTCAATTTGGGTTGACCTGATATTTTCAGCCATTGAACCACACCAGCTCCAGAAAAAAATTATGGTCCCAAGTTTTATACAGAGACATTTTAATTCAAAGTCACACCCCATTTTTCTTGGGACTTAAACTTTATCAGATTCTGTATCTTCCCTTGAGTGATGAATTTTAGCATTCTATTGTGTAAGGATTTGTGCAGCAGACCAGAGGAGGAAGGATGCCTTCTCACACCCAGTGTAATAGGTGCTGCACAGAAGAGGCTAAGGAAGGAATGCCTGCTGGAGAAGAGCTCTGAACCAAGTCTCTGAGGGAAGCACCAGTCATGAATGGGTTGAAGAAAATCAGGAATAACTTTCCAAAAAAAGAAGTTCACATCTCGCTGGGAAACAATGGTGTGGGGGAAGATGAACTCTTACTGTCCTGTTCACTGCACTCTATGTTCACAGGATGTCCTGCTAAAAAGGGAGGAGAGAGGGAGGATGGGTGGAGGGAGGGTAATGGTGCAACCACACCTATGGTGCATCTTACAAGGGTACATGTGAAACTTACTAAATGTAGAACATAAATGTCTTAACATAATAAGCAAGAAAATGCCAGGAAGGCATGTTAACCAGTTTGATGAAAATATTTCACATTGTATATAAAACCAGAACATGGTGCCCATGATTATATTAATGTACATAGCTATGACTTAATAAGATAATAATAATAATAAAATAAATAAATAAATAAAAATATGATAGTGATGTATCCTCAACCCATATGTCATGCTCCTTGATCATTATGTCCTGAGACTATAAAGAATAATAGAAATTTAGAGAGACCTTAAGGCATTGTCTAATTTCTTTACTTACAGTAAGGAAACTTGGCCCAGATGGCAAAATGGCATGGCCGTGGCTCACTTTGAAAGCTTTTTAACATCAGATGCTAGCATTTAAACCCAGACTTCCTATTTATACTTAGGCTGGGCTCTAGTACAATGATACATAGTAATGAAAGAAACCTTAGAAACCATACTAGTGTATAAACTATTAACACAACAATTCAATCCTATTAAAAAAATAGCAGAGGTATTTGATTATTTTATTAAAAGATATTGTCCATTTGAATCCAGTGTGTTAGACCTGCAGTCAGACAAGTCTCAGGTGTGTCTGAGTTTACAAGAACAATGAGAAGTTTATTTATTCTTTCCTTCCCAGAAACTGCATTTTATAATTACAACAAGCTTAACTATACTACAGAGAAGAGAGGGGCTTATTTCTTGCCTTTTCTTGGTCTCACACCTGAGCAGTTAGGATGATCTGGGGTAGGTGGCCAGAGAGATGAGATCCCTAGGTATAAAGAATCATATTGTTAAAACGGGAATGCTCTTGGCATTTCTTTTGCCCTTTCTCATTAATAGGGAGTTCTGATTTCCCCCAATCTTGCTGTCTGAGAACATCTCTACCATAGCCAGACTCATCCTCTGTCTTTTATGATACAGACTCAGAAGGAAATGATAGGGACATGGACAAAAGTGTTCCCCTGAGTTGGAGAAGAGAAGCATCACAGAAAAGAAGAGGATGGGAAAGAAGAGAGAAAAGGAAGACATACGGCTGTGAGGGGTGTATCTCTTCCAGGATTCAAGAAATACAAATATAAAACTTGAGTTGTTAGTTCAGAATTACTTTTTGCCTGATGAATGATGTTTCATTACTCACAATATCACTCTGAGGTAGAGTCATGTGGGTAACTATGAGAAAAACAGTTTAAATTATCTTGAGTTTTAAATGTTATATTTATATTCTATTTTTATTGTATCTACCTTCACCTTTTGGGAAATGTTCCCTTTTATTAATACATAAAAGTTCTGGATCTTAATAATTGCTCATGGAAATCATTCTAGGAGCTATTAAAATCAATGGGGCACAGTAAAAGCATTCTTCAGGGGAAAATTCATAGCCTTAAATGCCTACATCAAAGATGGAAAATCATAAATTAACAACCTAATGTCACAACTCAAGGAACTAGAAAAGGAAGAACAAACCAAACCCAACACCAGCAGAAGAAAAGAACTAACAAAGGTCAGAACAGAACTAAATGAACTGGAAAAAAAAACAAAGGATTAATAAAATGAAATGTTCCTTAAAAAGATAAACAAAATTTCAGCCCACTTGCTACATTAACCAAGAACAGAAGAGAAAGGACCCAGATAAGTTCAATCAGAAATGAAAAAGGTGACACTGCAGCCGGCACCACAGAAACATAACACAAGCATCATTAGTAAATACTATGTAAATTTCTGTGTGCATAAATTAAAGAACAAAGAGGTTATAGATAAGTTCCTAGAAACATACAAGCACCCAAAACTCTCCCAGGAAGAAACAGAACTCCTGATCAGATCGATGATGAAGAACAAGATAGAAATGGTAATAAAAAGCCTCCCAACAAAAACAAAATCCTAAGGCCAGATGAATTCACAGCCAAATTCTATAAGACCTAAAAAGACAACCTCATGCCTATGACACAGAAATTATTCCATAATATTGAGAAGAGGAGAATCCTCCCCAATTCATTCTATCAAGCCAGTATCATTTTGACACCAAAGCCAGGAAAACACACAACAAAAACAAAAAAATATCAACCAATATCCCTTATGAATATAGGCAAGCCTAATTCAACAGGACATCAGAAAAATAATTCAACAGCCCAAGGAGGCTTCATCCCAGAGATACAAAGATGGTTCAACACATGTAAATCAATAAATGTGGTTCACCACGTAAGTAGTAATAGAGTCTTCAAAATATCCAGGTGCACTGACTGGATAACCTCACTTTTGAAATTTCCTAGAAAATTAAATAATACTGATTGGATTAAAGATGGTGGCTCAGTAACAACTTCCCTGCAACTGGGCACGGCAAGTCTGGGGAGATAACACTCCAGACATCTCTGGCCGGTGGGATCTGCCTATGATCATCCCTTTGAAGATACAGAGAGCCAGCAAGGGACTTCTGGACCCCAGGAGGAGGACAAAAACAGTAGAAAACTGGCAAGTGGCTGTGTGTGTTCGATCGACCTAATCACGCAGGCAACCGTGAGTACAAGCAGCACTGAGACTGCAAACTGGAAAGGCCTTACCTGTGAACTTTTTTGGTGTTCTTGGACTTGGCGCTCAGTTGAGCTGCCTTGGGGAGAGCTTGAGCAGTAGTGTGGAGAACTTTGGGCATTGTCTGGGGCCACAAAATGAGCCACTGAGCTGGGCTCAGTGAAAGCCATTGTGTGAAAAAACTGCAATATGAATAATCAGAGTAGATCAACTCCCCCAAGGACCAATGGGGAAGAAACAGCACAAGACCCCATGCACAAACAAATAGCTGAGATGTCAGAAACTGAATTCAGGATCTGGATAGCAAATAAGATCAAATTAGAATTCCAAAGGTTATCTCAAGAATTCAA
>CAUYPK010076168.1:0-37425 GCA_963574355.1 Loris lydekkerianus
AAAAAAAAAAAAAAAAAAAAAAAAAAAAAAAAATCCTCGAAGAAAGTGTGGAGAAAATACTTGAAGATATCAGCCTGGGGAAAGATTTTACGAAGAAGACTTCTGTGGCAATTGCAAGAAGAAGCACAATAACAGAAAAAACAAATGGGACTTAATTGAATTGAAAAGCTTCCATGCAGCCAAGGAAACAGCCACCCAAGCAGAAAGACAACCTACAGAATGGAAAAAGATATTTGCATATTATCAATCAGACAAAAGCTTGATACCTAGGATCTATAGAGAACTCAAATTAAACAACAACAACAACAAAGACCAAATAATCCCGTATATCACTGGGCAAGAGAGATGAATAGAACCTTCTCTGAAAGAAGACAGATGAATGGCTAACAAACATATGAAAAAATGATCATCCTAATCATCAGAGAAATTAAAATCAAAACTACCCTGAGGTATCACCTTACTCCGGTGAGAATGGCCCACATCACAGAGTCTCAAAGCTGCAGATGCTGGTGTGGATGTGGAGAGAAGGGAACACTTTTACACTGCTGGTGGGAATGCAAACTAATTCAACTTTTTTGAAAGAAAGTATGGAGAAGCCTCAAAGAACTCAAATTAGACCTCCCATTTGATCCTGCAATCCCATCACTAGGCATCTACTCAGAAGGAAAAAAAAACGCTTTTATCATAAGGGCATTTGCTGTTTATCACAGCTCAATTTACAATCGCCAAAATGTGGAAACAGCCTAAATGCCCACCAACCCAGGCATGGATTAACAAGCTGTGGTATTACGTACACCATGGAATACTATTCAGCCACTAATAAAGATGGAAACTTTACATCTTGTGTATTAACCTGGATGGAGGTGGAACATATTCTTCTTAGTAAAGTATCACAAGAATGGAGAAGCATGAATCCAATGTACTCAATTCTTATACGAAGGCAGCAGATGAGCTAATATGGATGGGGGGAAATGAGCAAGTGAGGCGAGGGGAGGGGGGAGGTGGATGGGGGTCATGGTGTATAGCACGCTTCTTGGGGGCGGGACACAATTATAAGAGGGACTTTATTTAACAAATGCAATCAGTGTAACATAATTCTTTGTACCCTCAATGAGTCCCACACGATAAAAAAAAGAAAAAAAAGAAAAAAATTCTTAGAATTTTTTCCCATCCTGAGAGAATTTTTAAGGATAGGAATCATATCTATTGTAAACATTATGTTCATACCTAAATAAAATAGTCATTTTAAGTCAAATATTTATTAAGTACTAAAGAACTATACACAAAAATAAAAGTCTTCATTTCTGTTGTGTTTAGATATATATATGGATATGTAGTAAAAATGTATGTCTGCATAATATGGTCTGCATGAATACATATGGTGTCTGTGTCTATATATATACATACATACATACATATAGATATATTTTCCTTCCTTAATAAGTCTCTATAGAAACCTATATTTAACACTAAATGCTAGCATGAATACAATTTTTGGTAAGTTATATAAGTTTCCACTTAAGTAAAGTAGAAATTGCTCAATCTTCTGGGAGGAATGAAATTGATATATGGGCATGTAAGGTGTCCAGGACAAGATCTGACCACTAAAAGCCCAATAGCTACCACATTAACATTATAGTAACTTGGTATTTATGTACTCATACCTTATGTATTTATATATTGTACTGCAGACCCTCTGCATTTCCTCACAGAGGGGGTTCTAATATCATTTTTACAGAGATTCTAGCAGGAAAATCATTTTACGAAAAGACTCAGTGCTCTGGTCATAAGGCACATGATAAAATATAACATAAATTAATCTTATGCAAATAAGAACTTGTAATTAGCATTAAATATGATTATTCAGAGGGTGTTTATAATCTGTTATTTGATACAAATCAAAACGCTGGAGAAGCTGGATGCTGTATCTAGCTTTTCAAGGTGTGGTGAGGTGAGGAGAGTAGGAGAGTAGCTGTCTCTGCGTGGGAATTTGAGACAGCTGTAAAATTTGAATTTGAAGAGTGAACAAAACTGAACTTAGAAATTATTCTGTTGTAGCCTAGTCACTTTGGTTAAGGCAAATGAACTTACCTGACAAATTTTATGCAACTTGTGTTAGAAATTTATGCCATCTATTGCATAGAAAATCTCTATGTAAAGGTTTACATAGTTAAAAGATACAAGATGCTCTCAGAAAGTTGGGAAAATAAACATTTTATGTTAAGGCACTTTCATAATTTTTAAAAATAGTTCTTCAGATATGTGCTCATGAGAAAAGAGTTACTTTAAAACCCAATGACATGTATCTGAAATCCGACCCTGGGAAGCCCTTTCAATTTGTGATTTATGTATCACAACTGTTATTTCTCTCCCATGATCGCTCAAGGGAAATACTTGTCAACTGGTCAGAAATCTTCGCTATTGTACACATTAATTAAAACAAATGCACATCAAAATATAGTAATAAGTTAATTTTCTTGCCCTCGAGAGGTTTTGGTGACTTCATGGGTACTAATGTTAATTTAAAAACTATTATTTATGCTCTGGTGTGAAAGCTCAATATTAAGGTAGGCTACTGAAAATACCCCTGCGATATTTGAGAAGGTCACTCTATGGAAAAGGTGAATTTCTTGTAGGAAAACAGCCTGTTGCATGGCAAGAGTGATGCGATCATGAAGTGAAGCTATCGCAATGACCCATGTGGAACACCCACCATCAACGTGTTCTGTGCAGATAACTCCTCATAAAGATGCTTATCTAACCTCACTAGTGGTCATGAGTATTGGCAAGAAAGTCTGAGGACATGACCATCTGCACGTGCCTCACCCTAAAAGCTTGCTATGTAAAGGCTACTTTCTGGGGGGTGGGGGGGTATTGGGGATCCACCATCTTGCGGCTGCCTGAGACATAATTTCTGTTTGTTTAAGTCCCTATTAAACTTTTGAAAAACTGAACTTGTCAGTCTTTTCCCTCAGCCTCTCAGCTCCCCTGGCCTTTGGGGATAGTTGTGCACGCACTGCTCACCTGCTCCCCAATGCTGTACCTTAAAAGTGAGGCTGAAGGCAAGAACCCAGATGAATGGGGGGTGAGAATGACCCGAAGGCAGCTTCTCTGAAGTTTATCTCCTCTGCTCTGATATTGATGGCTAAGGCTCTATTATGCACTCTGAGGGCAGTGGATGAATTGCTTGAAAACCAAAATCTACCTATGGCTTTATGTGGCACTTCGGTAGCTAGCAGGACCCTGACCGCTAAATTTCCCACATCAGTCCTTTTCCTTTCTCTCTTCTTGAATTGCGAAAGGTGTACTTCCTTTGCTAGATGGGATCCCTTCTGCCTTCTCAAGGACCAGGCTTTGTCACTTACTTTCTCTCTGCATCTCTTCATTTTAAAATCTTCCTTTCATTAAAACACATGCATTTCAAAACCCACATTCTTCCTCAACAAACTCTTCCCTCTCTCTGAGTGTATCTCAGAGGATCATGCTTACATAAATTTCTTCTTTCCCTTTCCCCACACAATTTCTAGGAAGTTTCATACAATGCAAACACAAGAATGTCTCTTTCATTTAACAAAGCAACCTTTGCTAACCAGACATTCTGGAATCTCAGCAGGTACTTCAAACATTTCTTCCATTTCTCATGCAAACTTTAGCTTTGCATTGCATTAGAAAAAGGCTTACTGAAAATTTTCAGAGATTATGATATCACACCAGAACTGTAAAGACCTCTCCATCACTTTCATTAATTCACCCTGACAACTCTGAGACATAGTCTTCAGTTATATTTTATTGGATTGTATTTTATGATACCTATGCTTGTTATCTCACTATCACAGCCCAATCCTTTTTTTTCTTTGTCTGTCTTTTCTTGGTTCAATTCTATGATGAGCAAAAGAAAAAAAAATTCATAGAATTGTACAAAGCCAGTATTGTTTTGGTACTCAGATCTGTTTGGTACTCAGATCACAGACAAGGCAGTGATGTAAAAAATGAACTATTTTCTAAAGGAGCAGCTGTGTTTTAGGGAACTCAGGGTATGACATGTGAAAGTTAGGGAAGCATAAAAGTGAAACATAAAGGAGTTGGGCATTACTCTCTTTCTCTTTTTTTTTTTTTAGACAGAGTCTAAAGCTGTTGCCCTGGGTAGAGTGCTGTGGTGTCCTAACTCACAGCAACCTTCAATTCTTGAGCTCAAGCAATCCTATTGCCTCAGTTGTTCTATTTTTAGTAAAGATGAGGTCTTGCCTTTTTTTTGTTTGCTCAGGCTGGTCTCAAACTCGTGAGCTCAAGCAACCCACCTGCCTTGGTCTCCCAGACTGCTAGGATTACAGGTGTAAGCCACTGTGCCTGGCCTGGGTATCACTCTTAAATAGAAACTGTCAATGCTTTTTTAAAAATTTCTCAATGTCCATAAATAATTGGACCCAGTACAATTTGGTATTTAGAAAACATGAAAAAATATGATTATCAATTACCAATTTCAGAAAACTGGAATTATGACTAAGATATGCTTCTTAGCAAGGTTGCTTCCAAGTTTATGGAAATGTTTTATATATATATATATATGTATATATATATATATATAAAGACATATATATATGTATATATATATATAAAGATATATATATATACACACACACACACATATATATATAAAGATCAAGTAAAGAAGGTTTAGAGCAATGTCACTGTTGGGCAAAACATGTTATAGAACCAGAGACCATAGATCTGGGAAGTATTAGAGACCCCGTATGACCTAATTTTATTATTCTGCTGCTCAGAAAATCATGGTTGAAAAGGTGAAATAAAAGAAACTGTCATAGTTGTGCAGGTAGCATCTGACAGACAGAGGCCTAAAACGCAGGCCTGCTGACCCTTAGTGTAGGACCTATTCTAATATAGGTAAACATACAGACATGGAGAACATAAATATTTTATCCTCTAAAATATTCCACCTGCGATGTTTCCAGTGCAGGGGCTGGTACGATTCTCCAGGTGTGTGCATCACTCAGCAACAGAATTGGTCCTGCAACCCAGCAAAGGAATGGCTGTGCTATACAGGACGCCCTCCAGCTGCTATGAGAACAGTTCAAAGTGCCGGAACCAGGCACCCTGCACCTAAGCCTGGCTGAGGATGAAGCATCCAGGCAACCTAGAACCTGGAGGGCTAAGAGAAGCCTTCCCTTTGGAGGTGCCATGGGGAAGACTCTTTATTCTTTGGCTGATAGGCTACACTGAACTCTGTACAGATTTTTGAATTAGTTTAGAGAATTAGATTTTGGTGCAAGATGAAAAGTTTAATATCTTTGTTGTTTGATTATCTGTGCTTTATTCCATAGCAGTGTTTTTCAAACTTTTTTTTTTATCTCACAGCATACTTGAACCTATAGTTAAACTTCCATGGCACACTTAAATTATGTTGATCAGAAAAAAAAAAGTAAAAAAACAAACAAAAAAAAAAAACAATGTGCTTCGAATTTCTTTCAAAAATAATTTAATTAATGATCTTGAAAATTTTCGTGGCATACCTAAGATCTTCTCGAGGCACACCAGTGGGCCTCGGTACAGCAGTTGAACATTGCTGTTCTATAGTCACAGACCGCAGTAAAAACTTCTCTGCTTCTTCACCCACAGGTATGTATGTCTGCCTCTAGAACGCTGAACTGTGTTCCGTAAGGAGTGTTTTAAAGGACTTTTGAAGGTAAAGAGTAAAAATGGAACTTAGAGATGAGTGCTATTCTATACTTACAGAAATATTTGAGGAAATTTTGTAGTAAAATAAACATGGGCATATAATAAGTGGAAAGCTAAAATCTCATGGTTTCAAGACAAAATTTCAAGGCTTAACAGAATTATCCTCTTTTGGCTGGTGTTTTAGGTTATGCCCTCAATCTTCCCAGAGATATGTTCTCTTTCCTTTGTCATTAGGGAACATTCCATGGAAAAGTTTAAGAAACAAATATATATACATATATGACATATATATGTATGGGTATACATGTACATTATATATGTACATTGGATGTATCTATTATATATATAACATATGTATATATATGGGTATATGTATTACATACATTACATATATGGGTGTTTATATATCTTATATAAAATATATATTTGTTTCCTACCTTGGCAGAACATTGCTAAATTCAAGAAAGCAAACCATTTATTTTCAAGTCTTTTTGGAGCTTAGTGACGTGGAGTTAGAATAGTTTATCCGTGCATTCCACAGACAGGAAACCATTACGTTCTGAAGGGAGCATTAAGGTCTGGGGTCAGCATAAGATGGATATACAGTGTTACCCATTTTTAGAGCACCACTGGGAAGATTAACATATTGCGCTGGGATCACCATCAAGGTCACATGGAAGAATGACTGTCAATGATCATGTCCAATCTCCTTTCTATTTTTGAGATGTCTATGCCAAATAAGCATTTAGTAAATATCCACAGAAGCCAGGAGTCATTATGTGTGTGACAGACATGCCAAAAGGGTGTCTTACCAACTAATCCGATGTTATGCTCATTACGACTCAACTATTTTTGGAGAGGCAAGAAGAGGAATATCCATAAGGGGTACAGAACTGGAGACAGAAGAAAACGATGAACAGAGAGCTGAACGATTCATTCAACTGTGGTGATGAACTACCAGGGACCTATAGGTGGGAGACGTCTAATGTTTACTAAACTGTAATGCAATCTGGGAGGTGGAAATCAATCTGGGAGGTGGAAATGTCCTCCTACACTGCCTTGACCCAGCAGTCTCTAACTCGAGAACATAACTGTTCACAAGGTATCAGTGTGAAAAATCCGTTGCTATTTGTCAGGGTGTTTTCAGCCACCTTCGCGGTTGAAAAGCAGAATAACACAATTAGACTCCTATACATATTGAAAAGCAGAATAACACAATTAGGTTCCTACATATAAAGGGAAAGGAAATAATCAAGGGCCAATAATTGTAGGAATTAAAAATTTTTTTAAGCCAAAACATAATACCACCATTTTCTATATTATTTTTGATTTAGTAACTTATAGGATGTGAATACATGTATTTTCTTATTTTGAAAAGTTAAGGTTTAGATAGGAATGAGACTAGCATCAAATAAATCTTCTATGACGAAATAATTTTAAAAAAAAGGGTATGTTAAATTGCCATCCCTAGAGATGTGTGTAGGGGTACTGAATTGTGTAAACTTTGTAGACAACCTGAAACCCATCATGGATTGAGTAGAAAATAATTGCGTGTCCCTTTACTGTCTTAATTGAATTTTGCCAAAAATTATAAAGTGGCACAACTGTCGTTTAAGAAAATAAAACTTTAGCTAAGTGTACAGAGCGAAAGTATCCACATCGTATTGTCTACCTTAGTAGATGGTGGCATTTTGGGTGCATACTTACGTGTGATAGTTCCCTCTACCCCAAATGGTTATCTAGGTCTGTGAACTTTGCTCCCATGTTTAATATTTGAACACATCATAAATCACAAAGAGAATACATTTTCAAAATAAATAAGGGAGGAGAGCAAGCCTGGCAGCTGTGTTCTATGTACAAAGCGGCAGGCAACCGGCAGGCCTCAGGTGATGTCATATTTAGACTTCTTGGCCTAGACTTACCTAACGAGCCCCAAACAGGTCTAAAGATCTAAAAAGGGTGACCAATAAACTGGGGTGTAGTTACATGTTTTACTGGTTTACAAGAACAAGGTGAATAAAAGTAAATTTATCTATAAAAATCTTTATTTTCTAGATAGCAAAGGAACAGTAGGAAATTTTTTTGAAAATAAATTAAACCCCCTATAATTAAAACAATCAGTAGTAAGTCTCTTACTCTTCTTAACACTGGACATAGTATATAGAGCTTCTAACAAACAAAACGTAAGTAACATCCAATGTCAAACTGAAAAGCACACTTCTTTTTTGTTAAAGAAGTGCTGTGTCGTCATTACAATTATTTTAACTACAGAAAATAATTAAGAGTTAGATTTAAAACTGGCTTAGTGTCAGAAATAAATTTAACAAAATGTAGCTCTAGCTTAAGAGCTGGCATTAGAAATTTCCATTGAGAGGCAAAATAACTTAGTGGCTAAGAGGATAGACTCTGTAGCCAAGCATCTTGGTTCAGATCCTAGCTCTAAGGCTCTAATGTCCACTGGTGCTCAACTATTTGCACCCGAGTGTCCTCACTGCTTAACAGGAAAAATGATAATAAAACTTAACGTATAGTTTGATTTTAAATATTAAATAAATTAACATTTATAAAACAACTTCAAAGAGTAAATTAGATATAAACATGTATGTCTGTTACTTGTAGATAGACGAGCAGGAGAAATAACTGAGCAGTGGGTGGAAAGAGCAGAGAGAAAAAGAGCAAAACTGTGTGATTGTGACATGGTCACTTTTCTTTCTTTCTTTCTCTTTTTTCTCAAGCGTCAACCCTGGCACCTGCCTCAAACTCGTGAATGAATAGGATTTCACCAAAGTTGAGCTTTTATTCGTTTTAGGGTCAATTTTTATAGCAGCTGGAATTGTGTTAACTAAGGTATCAAATTACTTGAAAATGACAGCAGAGTATGATGGATAATATACATTCTACTACTTGAATGCTGAATCTGCCAGTTGTTAGCTATATAACAGGGAGAATTATTTAATCTTTCTGAGTTCAACTTTCCCTACCTACAAAATACTGATGATAAGGGCACCTGTTTTAAAAATACTGATAATAAGGGTACCTGTTTCAGAGTTGTGCCCATCTGGCTTATAACCAGTCACCTTTATTAATAGATATAATTAGGCTTAGCCCTGTGGATAAAAGAATCATTAAATAAGCAGAAAAATAAATCCAGTTTTCTTCTAAGTATCCAGCAGCATTTTTAAAGATACAAATGACTTGCTGAGAGCACTTTCCCATCTCTTCCCTAATACGACCACCTTGACCTTGGCTTGGCACTATTAGGTGGCCCTTGTGGATAACTGCTTCATACATTCCTCATTCTCATCCTTCCTTCTGCAGGACCATTAGTGTTTTCTCCTGGTGCCTTTCTACCAAGTTGAGACATACGGACCAAAGGGAATCCCTTACATGTCTGCACACACAGTCTTTTCTTCTCTTTTTACCTCACTTCCCTTTTCCAGCTACTCCAGGGAGATCTTTTCATTTGATAATACCATCCCCATCCTCACAAAGCAGCAACATTGTGCAGAGAAAAGCCAGCACCGGTCTGGACGTCACATACTCCTTTCAAAGAAGACTTTATGGGGTGGCGCCTGTGGCTCAAAGGAGTAGGGTGCTGGCCCCATATGCCAGAGGTGGCGGGTTCAAACCCAGCCCCAGCCAAAAACAAACAAACAAACTGCAAAGAAGACTTTATAATTTGAGGTATGGTATCTTCTCCCTATACTCCCTTCTCCACAGGAAAGCCTGGTGGAATTTACTGAACTTGCAGATGCCTACCCAATTCATTTTTGTTTGACAAACAAGAAATGAAATTCTGTTGTGTTCCAGCCTTTGTGCCTTTCCAGGCAGCACTGTCTGCACTAGTCCATGAGCATGATACTTGCAGAGTCGGGGTCCTGCTGCTAATGTTGTATCCTGTGCCAGCTTCAATGACATGCCCCACTTAAATCGTGGACGGTTGCCCCAGGACTGGGTTTGAAGCCTGGCTCTGCCCTCAGCATGTGAACCCAGGCAAGTTACATAACCTCTCCATGTTTCAGTTTCCTCCTGCGTCAAATGGGTCGAAGAAAGTGAGGCCCATCATTACAAAAGGGAAAACAGAGGTAGTGTGTGGAAACTGATTCTAAGGGTATCAAATGACAAGATGTATATTTTATAATTTTCTCCTTATAAAGGAGATTGAAGTCTAAATTCAGTATTTTTCTAGTTACATAAACTTTTGTAGAAATGGCAAAATGCTTACCACTGACCCTGGAAATTCTGCATGTTTATAGGTAATTATGCATTTAACTAGCATGTAACTGCATTTTAAATATACTCAGGCCATAAGGTACAGTGGCCAAGTACTGAGGCCTTGGGCACAGACAGACAAAGGTTCACGTTCATTCTCTGCCACTTAACCAGCTGTGTGACATTGGTCATGTCATTTAACTTTTCTCGGCTTTTGTTTTTCCCTGGAAAAGTCCAGAAATAATCATTGCCCTAGGTTATCACTTCTTGGAGCAACCTCATAGGGTTGTTGAGAAGATTAAATGTGATAATGCCCGTCACGCAGTTTACAGAAGACCAGTCACATAATATGGGCTGAATAAGCGCCACTGCCAGGAATGACTGAAAATAAAAACAGTGGCCACTTAAATTAAGTGGGGAATAATTGTTGGTTACAGGGGCCACTTACCTGAAGATTTACGGATGGGGAAGAAGGCAAAGCTGGAAACGGAAATAACAGCTTCTTTATACGTTGGGGAGGTGAGGGGGATATAACCATGAATAAATAAGACAAATGCTCTATTATATGCTACTAAAAACAGATTCTGAAAAAACTTAGAATTTCAGGTGCCATTTTTGTATAATCTGAAATATTTGTGCTCCTTTAAAATTGTATTTAATTCTCACAATTATTTTCTAGATGGGAAAAAATTATCAATGATATATTGAAGTTTACGATGACTAAAGAGCAGATATTTATGTTCTATTTCATCGTAAAGGTCATTTTCTTCAGGAAGCCTTCCTCAGCTAATGCACTTCTAATCTTTCCTCATCTCATCAGGGTCTTATTGTAAAAGCTTTCAGTAATTTTGCACTCATGAGATGGTGAGCATGAAAGAGATTCGTAAACTGTAGAGTTCTACAAAAAGAGAATTGCTTTTTGCTTGCTTATATATTGCTTAGTAAATTACTCCAGGGCAAGGATGATGCTTTTATTTTTCACGCACCATGAAGAGTGTTCAGTGCCGAGTGCTGTTGGGCACAGGCTCTTAGCAAATGCTTAGCTAAAGGGTGTTCAATGAATAACAAATATACACATACAAAAGCAGAACAAAAGAACAGACAACTGGGCATTACTCTGAATAACGTCACGAAGCCATTTACAGAATAGAAAGCTGTGGGCTGCATCGTGCTATCTAGGCCAGCGCATTCAAGGCTGGGGAATATGAAGTGACAAGCACAGGCAGGGGTCTTATGGAGGCTGGTCCTGTCTTCAGCACCACCAGCAAAAGGGAACCCACACAATCCTATTGTCACAATGACACTCTGATTTTGGCACCAAGGGACCCGTTACTCATGCCCCACACACCTTGGAAATTAAAATCAATACTTGGAATTACACTTAGACCAAAATTAAGCATCCTGAGGAAAAAAATGTGTTTTATCATCCTGGTCAATGCATTTACTGAAACATCAAAATATTTAAAGTTAGCCATTTATTCCCTCATTTTCTTTCCTCTGCACAAGAATTAGATTTTTAAAATTACATGATTCATGAAAGTAACTGATTTTTCGTTTACCATACGATGCTTTTCAATCTTTACTTTGAAAGAGACAATTAACGAATGATCCGGGTGAAGACTGAGTTATCAGGCAGTATGGGGGCCAAACAAGTGAACTTCGGGTACACTTCTATTTCGACAGTATTTATTTTCCCACCTTGATTTTGCTCATTACAACAACTTTCTCAGTAAGTCCAATTTACATAAAAATTAGTATGTTTTCTTCACTGACTTGCTGAAGATCATAGAATCTTACACTACTCTTTAAATAACCTCTAGGAATGTTTTATGTAATAATTTTTTTCAAATGACAACTTCTCATCCATTTTGTTTTTCCTTTTTAAAAACAACTAGCTTGAGTGAATTTCCTGAGGTAGAAACTGTAAATAGAAACTAGTACTTTTAGCAGCAGGCTGAATCAGTTAGAGCTGATCAACTGTCTCTTGGTTTTATTTTTTCTGCGGGTTTCTAATCAATACCTTGCCTTTCAAAAACCTTCCTTCATTAGAGGCTTTACGTCTATTTTCAGTTTCCATAATGCAGGCAGACGGATCAATTCTTTCCTATGGCTTCAAATTTAGAGTATAAATATATTAAATTAAGATGATAAATAATTTTTATATTACCAATTAATTTACTTCTACATTATTATATAATTCTATAATATCAGTGCAACTATATGTCTATTAATAAATGTAAACTTACTTATTACATATAATTTTTTTTCTTTTTTTTTTTTTTGAGATAGGGTTTCACTCAGTGGCCCTGGGGTTGAGTGCCATGGAGTCATAGCTCACAGCAACCTGAAATTCTTGGGCTCAAGTGATCCTTCTGAGTAGCTGGGACTATAGGCACTTGCTACAACGCCTGCCTATTTTTAGAGACAGGGTCTTGCTTTTGCTCAGGCTGGTCTCCAATTCCTGGCTCAAGCAATCCACCTGCCTTTGCCTACCAGAGTGCTGGGATTATATAGGTGTGAGCCACCAAGCCAGGCTATTACATATAATTTTTATATTTTGAATGAAAATTCTTTTTCATTTGAAACTTTCCTAAGTATAACATGATTATTTGCTATTTGCTTGCTTATCAGAAGTTTTACAGTTTCAAATTAAGAGCAAAAGGAACGTGGTATTTCCACTTACAAAAACATCCAAGGGCACTGACTTGGAATCTGGAATACAGAATGTTTTCATCTCCTGTTAGTCCTGAGTCTGTTAAGCTTCACTAAAGCTATGACTAATTATCGTGTGTACCAAATTCTTTTGTTGTAAGAAAAGAATCCTTATAACGTAAAGGATTTTGTAGTAAGTGTCACTATGTACTGGCCCAATATCAGAAGTTTATTTCCCAAAGGAGCATTTGCTAGCTTATTTAAAAAGCAATTATGGTAGATCTCTTATCCACAGGCTTTCTCTGGCTCTATCCCCCACCAAGGATAGATTTTAAAAAACATCTGGACATATTTGCATTTCTCATCTAAGTATTTTCACATGGTTAGTAGACCTTTATCAAGTGAATTATACTTCCTAAATGTAAATTTTATAGTTCAGTACTTTTCTAATGAAACGTTAATTTTATCTTACTTCTACTGTGTAGTTATCAGCACCAAATTTTACTATCTTGACATCTTAAAATGATAATTATCTATGTTAGTCTATAAGAGAATTAATATTAAAAGCAAAAAGGTTGAATTAACTGATTAAATGCATCCAGATAAATGTTCAGGTGCTTTGGATGTGATATACAAGATGAAAAAGAAAGGGAAAAGGAGGTAGCAAAATAACGCATAGACCACTTCTACAGCAACCCCTCAGTGTACTCAAGGCGTTGGCTCCAGGACTCCCTGTGTATACCAAAATTAAAGTCAGCCTTCCTGAAGGAGGGCTTTTAATTCCTACAAATTTCAGATCCACATTTCGTTGATCAAAATCCAAGTGTAAGTACACCCTCACAGTTCCAACCTGTGCTGGTCAAAGGTCAATTGTACTTGTTAAGTGCTGCACAGGCTGGGGTGAGGTGGCAGGGCAGCCTGGGCATCCAGCTCCTGGGTTCAAATGATCCTCTTGCCTCAGTCTCCCAAATAACTGGGACTACAAAAGTGCACACCATGTATGGCTATTTTAAAAAATTTTTTGTAGAGATGGAGTCTTGAACAAATTGGTCTTGAACTCCTGGCCTCAAGCAGTCCTCCTGCCCTGGCTTCCCAGAGTGCTAGTATTGTAGGCATGAGCCACCATGCCCAGCCAATTTCCTAGAAATAACAAAACCCAACACAGAAGTATTGCCTTACATACTGAAAACAGCTTGTCATAATGGTAAGATAAATACCATAATAGGATCAACTGATTAGCAACTGAACATGAAATTTTGCCTGAGCAACCGTTATACTCAATCATCCAAAAGACATTTACTGTAATTCTTCTACAGGACATGAAGGGACTGTTGTCCAAGACTCAAAAGAAAGAAAAAAACGCCTGATACGTGGTGATTATCCTTGAGAAATTCTCAAGTTCATCTTGAGACAAGACCTTTAAGATATTTATGGGGCAAAGATGTACAGGGTGTCTACAAAGTTCATGTGCGATTTTACCATGTTAAATTATTTTCAATGTACACAAACTTTATGAACACACTGTATTTAAACTTTATGGACACACTGTATTCTTATGTTCCACATAAGAATCAAAAAATAAAAAATAAAAAAAATGAAGTCTTATAGGACTTAAGATAGTTACTTTTGGCCTTGGTAGAAAGTTGTAATTGGGTTAGGGCATGAATGAAGAGGCTTTTGTTAGGCAAAACGACAAATGTAGAACTCGCCCACTAGACAGGTTAGCTCCTGTGAAGGTATAACAAAGAAGCTTTAAGCCACTCGGCCTGCCCCTCAGCAAGGCAGGTCTGAGGCAGACCAAGAAATGAAGCTACACACGTGAGAGACGGGAAATAAATAAAATGCATACTTACTCAATGTTAAATAAAGAGTAGACATTTGTAACTAATACACATCTCGTTGGCCTCACATCTGCACAGTACCTATGACACCAACACAGTGAATTCATGTCCAGTAAATTCATGTCTATGGGGACACTCCATGACCTTAGTAGCAATGTTTTAGTAGAACTGCATGGACACAATTCACATTAGAGGGGCTTATGAAGAGAGAGACAGAATATAGAAAACTCTTTTAAAAGTCTCTTTCATTCAAGCCAACTTTTGTGTGCCTGGTATACGCTTTATGCCTAGTGCTAGGGATGTAACCGTCTGTGAAATAATGGATATACTTCCTGAGCACGCAACTCGGAAACCTGGAGTTGAGTGAAGTGTTTTTACTACTTTATGGAAGCAGCAAAGTCATAGGTGAATTTTTAGGGCATAGGTGAGGATGTGCAGGAGGTTCATTCTGGAGAATCACTGTGGCTATAGAGAGACACCAATAGGTTCATGACATAAATGTGAAGATGACAGGAGTATGGAAAAAATGAAAGTCATGGTAATAGGGCCAGTTAGCTCTGACTCTGAGAAGCAGAGAACAATAATAGAAAAGACCACTGTCACTGGCGTCGCATTCTGCATCTCAGGCACTAAATTTATGGCTTAGAACAGAGGTTAAGAGACTTTCTCTTTAAAGGACCAAAGACTGAATATTTTTAGATTTGAGGGCCAGTCTTTGACTTGGTTCTGTGAGAGTAGCCGCAGACAGAATGTCCATGAATAGACGTGGCTGTATTTCAATAAAACTGTTATTTTGAACATAAACATTTGGTTTCATATAAATTTTCACAGCACAAACCATTATTATTATTTTGGTTTTTCAACCATTTCAAAAACTGTAAAAATCATTCTTAGCTCACAAAACAATCAATCAAACAAAAAAAAACCCCTCAGGTTTTCTGAGCCGCAGTTTGCTGACCCCTGACCTAATATACTAATAATGAAGGTTGAATAAAAGAGCAGAAGAGGGAGGGGCTGGTATAGAGCGAACCTGGATCACTCTCTTGCCGCTTATCCCTAATTTGGGATCAATGCACTTCCGGGAGTCTGTAAACGCCTGTCATGTACCTGCACAAAGTGTTGTGTGAGCAAGACTAACTGACAGTCAAAAGAGTTTGAGGTTGCTGTGAGCTGTGATGCCACAGCACTCTATCAAGGGCTACAAAGTGAGACTCTGTCCTCCCCACAAAAAATACCCTTTAACTTGTTGTTTTCCTCTGGAGTCTTTTCCAGATCCTCTTCCCTTGTTCTCTACATCTCCTTCGTAAGCAACTTTAGTGATTTCAACTGCCATGTATGTGCTCAACACAGAACTGGCAACACGGCCCTTTCCCAGTAGTCAACTTCTTAATAAATGGCAACATCATTTACTCTTATCTCTGAGATTCTTCTCCTTCCCATGCCCACAAATTTCCTTCTGGCTCTTTCCAAACCATCCTGGTACAAGGCTGCTTGAATGGTCTCATAAATGCACCTTCTTTTTAAAGTTAAAAAAGGCAAGATAATAAAACCAAAGAATATTATTAATGCCCAGTTGTTTTAAAAAGCTATATAAAAATGGTATGTCTCTGTGTGTACATATAGTTTCATGGGATTACAGCAAAGTAGTTGAGAACACAAACTCTACTTCAACTTCTAAGAGTTGTATGGCTTCCTTTTATTTATGGAACCAAAAAAATGGGAACAATAATAGTACTTCCTGGTTATAGTTTGTGGACTGGAGAAATCCATACATGCTAAGCAATTAAAACACTGGTTGGCATTTATTAACTGCTCAAGAAATGACAACTATTACTGCTAATGGCTCTTATCAATATGAGAAGATTAGCCAACGATACACTAATATTTCACACTGAATTTGCAATTAGGAGTGATGTTGCAGGAATTTTATATATCTTCTTTTTGCTTTTCTATGCTAAAAATGTGAAAAGCGCTGGTAAATCAAAAAGGTTTCTTTAAAATCACTCTGCATTAAATGAGTATGCATTATAAATGGTCATCTGTCTAAAAATAATCAGTTATGGGGCGGCGCCTGTGGCTCAAAGGGGTAGGGTGCCGGCCCCATATGCTGGAGGTGGTGGGTTCAGCCCAGGCCAAAAACGGCAAAAAAGATAAATAAATAAATAAATAAATAAATAAATAAATAAATAAATAAAATAATCAGTTACGGCTGGCATTCTTTCTCTCTTTCTTTGGGATACCACCCCTCCTCTCCTCCTTTTTCTCTCACTCCCGTTCTGTCCCCTTCTCTCTCTTTCTCATCTCTTCCTTTTCTCTCTCATACAAAATAAACTTATACTTTCATGTTAAAAAAAAAATCAGTTACATCATTAACTTCCTAAAATATTATAACAACCATTCTGAAATTGTTCTCATGCTTAATAATTACCTTGGTACAGTTAAAAATAATTATCGCCATATGCAAATTATTGGAATACTTAGCGTTGTGCTTTGAAGGCACTTGGTAAACTTAGTTTCCTTTCCTTCTCCAAATCCTGAAATACAGATTAATTAGAAAAGTTAGTTCCGTTCAAATCAATGTATTTTTTTTTTTTTTTTCTGCCAGACTAACTTACGAGTATATCTACATCTTAGCTGAACTCAAAATTTATAGTTCAGAGCAAGGGCAAGAACAAACAGAGGCCAGCCGCTGGAGTATGTTTGAAAATACTAATCCTTATTAGGGCATCTCTTCGGCAGATGAGTTACTATAGCGGAATCAAATCTCTATTAACAGTAGTGAATTCCTCAGCCAGACAGCAACAGTAAATAAAAGAGTCCATGCTTACATTAATGTGATGGTTTTGCAGACTTGAGAATCATTTCTGGCACCATGATTTTGAGCTAAGGAAACAAAGAACGTGAAACATTATGTTCCTTGGAATGTTTTTCCTGTGCCATTAGATGAATCAAAAAAATGAGGCATGGACAAGGAATTCAGATTTCAGCAGCATTTTAATCCTTAGTAGCTCTCCGTTTCTGAAACTTTGAGGGGGGAGAGCTGCTTCCTTTATGAAAATTTTTGGCTTAGACTGTTAATAATCAGCAGAACCCCGAAAACATTTTGTAGAACATTCAAAGGATGTATGTTCCTATAAACTTATATTTCTAATGGAAAGGGCAGAGAGTCTTTATAGAGCAATATGAGACCTTAAAATATAGAGAGCATTTTGGGAGACTGTGTGGTGGGGGAAAGAAAAAATAAGTCTTGGAACAAATTTAAGATATTTTCTCAGGGCAAATAAAGCATGCTCCCCAAGCAGGTGCTCATTTAATGTGTTTTATGAATTGTTTTCCCTACATGTCTTTTGGGGACAAAACCAAGAAAAGATTAGCAGAAAGGGGTTTCATATTTTGGACATTTCTTGCATAAGTATTGCCTAAGGTCAATGAGAATTTTAAAATACTGCCTTGAACTCCTGGGAAATTAGGTTATTCTAGCATTATCCCTTTAGATGTAAATGGGTTACAGTTATAGTTTTATCAATATATATTAATTCTTTTCTTGACAGTGGAACAAGGGCAATTTTGTTAGTATTTATGATTTTATCTTGAGAAGTTAGTGATATAATTTGGAAATTCATAAACTCTCATTAACCTATTTTGAAATAAAACATCCATAAATCTACCTAAAACTTTTAAAAATATATTTTTGCTTATACAATTTTGTTGTACAGTGAATTCTATAAAGCTTTGAACTCTACTATGGACTTGTGGACTCTACTCTGGGCCTCTTGAAATGTTTCATTCCCTTGATAATGATCAATCTTGGGCTCAGAAGATTGATTCTCTTGCCTCAGCCTATTGGACTAGCTGGGACTACAGGTGTCTACCGCAATGCCTGGCTATTTTTAGAGATGAGGTCTCACTCTGGTTCAGATTTATCTCAAACCTGTGAGCTCAAGCAATCCACCTGCCTTGGCTTCCCAAGTGCTGGGATTACAGCCATGAGCCACGGTGCCCAGCCAGAGAATGAGATTTTCTGGTCACCCTGAGAAGTAGTAATCTTAATAGGGAAGAGAGAGAAGGCAGAGCTTCAATTTACTCTAATAAGAATACTGTTCATGCTAGCAACAAACTCAATAGTAAATGGAAAAACAAGACAGGCGAACATCTAAAACAAGTTTAAGAATCTAGACCTAAATAGGTTTTACCTCAAAATCTCAAAGAATGCGGCAATATGATCTCAACGACTCTCATGGTGGTCTCAGGAATCCTGGTGACAAGGGCAACTGAGAGGCACAAAGGTAGGGGATGACGGTCTTTTCTTTATTCACTTTTCTTTATTTGTTTTTTATTAAATCATAACTGTGTACAATTATAGGGTACAATGTTCTGGGATTACAGTTTTGAAAGACAAAAGAACAGCCAAAGTGAACCAGATACTCAAATTCCTTCAGCTTTCCATATTTCTACTGCAATATTTTTTCATATTTCAACTGTTTCCTCTTTTCAATCAAACCCAGGAAAAGAATCACCCTGCCTTGTGTCCTTGAATTATCCCCTCTGTTTTGTGGAACTTCGCACTACTAATTAAAATTCTTCTTTTTTTTAGAGACAGAGTCTCACTTTATCACCCTGGGTAGAGTACTGTGGAGTCACAGCTCACAGCGAGCTCCAGCTCTTGGGTTTAGGCGATTCTCTTGCCTCAGCCTCCCAGACAGCTGGGACTACAGGTGCCCACCACAACACCCAGCTATTTTTTGTTGCAGTTTGCCTGGGCCGGGTTTGAAACCGCTACCCCTGGTATATGGGGCCTATTCACTGAGCCACAGGCATCGCCCTAATTAAAATTCTTTGTATTGTATCTTTTAATCTGTCCATCTGGAGGTATTCTTTTTACATTTCATCCTGGAGAAATGCTCAGATCCCTTTGTTCTGAAACACTGTCCCTTCCCTTCCCTTCTCTCTCTCTCACCCCCCTTACTCCTAGCACCTTCTCAATTACGGAGTCTGGTACATGAAAAATGCTTGATATTCCACTTCCAGCACCCTCTTTGTGAACAGCTTTAGGGGTGGTGTGGGCGGCTTGATGGGATCCCACACTCACTCCTGTAGCAACTCCAGTTCTAGCTCTTCCTCCCCTGACTGGAGCCCCTTCCTAAGTCCGGCGGGGGCAGTACTATAGCAGAGATGGATGAGGGACGGTTAGAGACAGGGAGCTGAAATGAATGGCAAAACGGAAAGTGGCCTGTGAATCCTCTCCCAGACTTGAGACATCCTTCTGGTTTCACTCCTTTCTTACTAGTCTGTCCAAGCAGGAGGTCAAGAACAGCCATTAAGTCCATGAATCAAGGGTCCACTTTTATTCCCTAATCCATTCAGTCTTTCCATAGGTTAACAAGAGCCTCTGTTTAAACTTCTCACCTCCCTGGAGACGGTTTCTCCTCCTCTTCCGCACTCCCTTTCTGGATCTTCCACCCTGCCCCCCTAGCCCTTTCATCATCTTTTCCCTTTGTTCCTTACCATTTGTTTCTGAATGTGGGATTTCACTTTGTCCTCTGTCAAGTTTACCTTCAGGCCATTCCTTTTCCGAATAAGCTCCACCCTGCCCTTTCTGCTTCCCTTGCTCACTGTGCCATCATCTTTCAAAGATGCATTAGCCCCCACCTGACCTCCCTGCAGCCATGTGAGCTGCCCTCTGACGTTTTTCCTACACTTACTTCCAGCTTCCTGGAACAGCTTCCAGGGTACAGCTGCTTTTCTTCCCTTCTCTTGATTACAAGTCCCCATCAAACGGTGAGCTACGTCACTGACGGCTTTCAAGGCCTGACCCTGACCTTCCCTTGAAACCTATTTTCCAATGCAGACCTTTCGAATACCTTTGCTGTAGCCAAACTGTGTTCACAAACTAGGACTAATTTATTGATCAGATAATATATATCAATATATTGATCAGATTTATATATATATATATGGGTTATTTTTTCCTTTATTTTTCTTTTCCACAAAATTATTAGCCTTTTAAAAATTTCTGCAAAATTATCTTATGCATCCCGGACACAGGGATTTTTACAGGAAAACAGAGGTAGCCAGGAGCAGAGACTCCAGTCTTCTGCAAATGTACAACAGATAATGCTAAATGTGCCAGATCAGGAAGAGAGAAGGACACGTTTTTGGAGGGCAGCTAGACCAGGAGTGGGGTGGCTGAAGGCTGGAGAGACCCAGGCCCTGCTCCTTGCACCCTGGTGTAACACAAAGGAGAGGAGGAATATGTGAAAAGCACAGTGACCAAAAGATACTTTAAAAATACAGGTTCAGATTCTTCTACTCAGAGAGAGTATAGATCATTTTCAAGTCAATAGAATTTTTCTGTTTATCTGTATCTATCTCTAAGATTTTTTTTTTTTTATAGCTATTATTTTGCTCACAGAAGTAGCCTCCAAATTTTGTGCTTGTAACAAGTTGGCAGTGGGGACAGAGAGCTAGATTTAGGAAGCAATTCACAGAGTAAAAAGAAAAGAAAAGAAAAGGTACCAGTGAATGTTGAAAGAATGGAAGACACCAGGGTACCAGGTAGAAGGAAAGGGTTTTAAGGAGGGTCTTTTTTTTTAAGAGACATAGTCTCACTTTGTCACCCTCAGTAGAGGGCTGTGGTGTCACAGCTCACAGCAACCTCCAGCTCTTGGGCTCAGGCGATTCTCTTGCCTCAGCCTGGCTGAGTGGCTGGGACTACAGGAGCCCGCCACAATGCCTGGCTATTTTTTTTTTTTGTTGTTGTTGTTGCAGTTTGGCTGGGGCTGGGTTTGAACCCACCACCCTTAGTATATGGGGCCGATGCCCTACTCACTGAGCCACAGGTGCCGCCCATAAGGAGGGTCTTAAAGAAAAAAAACTAGACAGGGGAGAAAGAAATTTTAATGGTGAAAAAATGTTGGAAAGGTACAGAATATTTACTATTAAAGAATGGCTTTGTTTTTAGTAATGCTGGTAAATTATAATTGACTTAATTATTCAAAAATCATAATATGGTCTTGTAATTTTTTTATGATTAGAGAGTAAATACCAAAAATCCTGTGTTTAGGAAAAAAAACCTAACAAAGCGTCTCTAGCAGTTAATGATATAATAAATAATACTTCTACTGAATGGTTAGAGCAAAATCATCTACCAATTCCTCCCACCCATATCCAATTTTTATGATTCAAATTACCACTGATGGAATGTTATGTCCCCTCATCATGGGGGACTGAAATTTTTGACCAATTTCTCTCTCTTCTCCTTTTGTAACACACATAAACAGTGCAGAGTTTATTTTGCTTGGGATTTTACTTTACATTTTATCACTTAGTTCTTTGGTACATGTGTAAATTTTTTCCTCCCACTGGGGATGATACTTCTGTGCCTGGCATAGTACTGCAGATATAGTTATTCAACACTATAAGATAAAGTAAATTGAGTAATTTCTAGTCCACGAGGCTGATGTGATGATATTTTACATTTATGAGTGTGTTCTTCATAAAAGTTAATCAGAAATCATAGCCTCCATTGTACAAAACTTATTCATTCTAAGATCTGTCCTGAGATTACCTTCTTCTTATATTGAAGAGGGGTATCCATGATTATTTAAAAAACAAATCTTTCATGTACTTTAGGATCCACATAGATTCTCCCCGCCCCTCCCCCCCCACCATATCTAAGGGGAAGAAACACCATTTTCAACATTTAGTCAATGTACTGTTCCCTCTGCTTTGGAAAGTCCTTTTGTTTGTGATCTTCCTAATTTATTTATGTTTTTATACATAGGCCTCACATCAAAGAAAGCCTCTTGAAATTTCATTGAGAGTGTGAAATTTTCTGTGGTCTGTAACACTCGAACACTGGCATCATTGCCTTTTCTGTGCTTAAATATTTATATATGTTTTGCTCTATTATTCTGTCATATCCTTAATAGAACACACACACATCTGTAACTTAAAAGGACAAGGAAAAATCTCTATAGAAACTTAGATATATATCAGTTTTATTCACTTAGACACATGAACATTTGTTATTTTTATGATACTTCCTACCGTCATTTTATTAGTGTGTTTCGGAATGATTTTCCATAGATTTGTAGACCCTTTGCTATAATGCTTTCACTTGTAAGTGAAGTGAGGATTACCACTGATGGAATGTTATGCAGTCTGCATATGGGGGGGGGCCAAATCTTCATGGTACCTAGGTTGGGTCACTAAACCAACACAGACTACAACTTCCTTCGTGTTTAAAGCCCAGCTCTAAGTTTACCTGTAGCTTCATTCAATTACAAAATATTTCTGGCTCAGAGACTTTTTCTTAACATTTCCCATTCGTCACTACTTCATATCCTTGAAATTTAACTCAGCTACTGTTTGCTGAATAGGTTTTTAGCTACAAGCTTGACTGGTTGAAGGCAGTGACAAGCAGCACCTAGATTCACTGTTTAGGAAAAATATTTAAAACGCTCTTCCTCCCTTCATTATGAATAATTCTATGATTTATAATTGAAAAACTATAAAATTGATATACACAATTGAAGAACACAGTAAATTAAAATGTTTTCTGATCAAAACCAGAAAAAATGATTGCTTAACATATATCAAGCTCGAAAGAGCCAGCTGAACTTTACTTTGAGTGCTTCCCATTTTCATCTGTCACCTGTAACGGCAGACAGAAGAGGCCTGGAGAATGGGCATCTCATTATAAAAAGGCTCACTGTCAGAGACGTCCTTAAAGACTGCTTTTTACATTATGCCTACACATTTACATCAAACACAATATCTAACTTGTTTTACTACACAGGTTGTACATAAAGTTTGGGTGCAATTTAAAGTAGACAACTATTTTAAATAACACAAACTTAATGGACACTTCATATAAGCAATGCTGTTTTCCTCCTGTAATCTTTGATCGATTGATGAGATTTAAAAAATATGTCATAATTACCCATTCTGTTGGGGTCCCCTTGAAATGCCTCACCCTTTGAGATTAATGGTCTTCATAATGAAGACAGTGATATCAGTTATACTAATTTTATTGAGATCAAGTACATACCAGATATTCTTTCTGAGGTGATGGGCCTAGAGAAGAAAGGGTTTAAAGAAAATTTTAGAAAAGGAGGGAAGTATTATACAGATTTAAGGGGAAAGTATTCTACAGGTTATTATCAAAAGGAATGGATGGAAATTTTGAGATATGTGAATACTGAGTTTGTTTCCCATGGGAAACTCAAGAGGTAATTTCTTACAGGAGACTGTAATTAAGGACTCTTTCCCCGGGGGAGATGAATCCAGAAATACAGATTGGATGGTTAGACGCAGAAAGTGAAGTCATAAAAATTGATATGTCTTAGAAGAAATTATGAATTTTGGTGAATCTTTGTAGAAGAGATGAAACAATCACTGATGGAAAAAAAAAATCCCACTGGTAAAAGATATGAGAGGGAGAAAGTCAGGCTAAAACGGAGAGTAATGATGACTGAGGATTATTGATCTTTGTCACTTGTTTTAGAAACATTAAGAATGAAACCTAAAGATGGATTATCAAATGAAAGGTACAGTTAAGATACAGAAATACAAACAAAATTTTACACCTGGAAAGTTGACAGAACATCTAGTTCCACCTACCGTTACATAAACCAACTGAGGCCTAGAGAGAAGGAAAAGTTCATTGACTGATTTACTTGGGATAGAACTATGCACTTTGTCATCATGGCTTCATGGTCTAATATCCTTTTTGTACCTGTACATTATCCTCTAAAGGGTATTTCATGTAAATTACTAACAGTGCAACTTCTGGGGAGGCAGACATTATTATTAAAGTTGATAAATGACTATACTGAAAACTTTAAACTAACAAAGCAAAGGGCTGAATGTTTTGAGAACAATCATTTGAACCTACTACCTACATAAATAACACACAAGTATAGTTGCTATGCTAAAGTATCATGTTTTGTACTAAAAAAACTTGATTCTACTCAAGCAGTTAATGATACGGAGGGGGGAAGGGAGGGAGGGAGGGAGGGAGGGAGGGAGGGAGAGAGAGAGAGAGAGAGAGAGACTGGGAAGTTGGAAGAGGAAAATAAACCATCTCCTAAACCTATAGCCTCTCACATTGTAAACACTGGTCTCCTTACATAACATTAGAGGATATTTCCATTTCATCTTAGTGACAAAGTATTTTGCAGTGTGATGGTCAAAGCTTTCTCCACACACCACACTGTAAACCATAATTACCTCAAAACCAATAACCAAGAACATAATGAAAAAAATCAAAGTAACAGCACAAATAAAAAATGCCTCCTACTAGTGAAGAAATAGGACACTGAAGATAAATAATTCTCCTTCCCAATAAACAGAAGTAAAAGCCCATCTTACAGGATCACAAAGACACAGATTGATCAGATAGATGCTGGCCAATCAGGGTTCATTCTAATCCTACGATTTGAAGATGACTCAAATTTCCTATTTCTAATTTATTTGTCAATATATCCAGTAAAATTCAATTTTCAAATAAAGAATGCTGATAAATATAAATATATATATATAATATATATATAATATATGTTTATATTTATGAATGAAAGTGTTTGGTTATAGGTACATTTTGTGACAAGGCTCTTGCTATTAGGAACAGAAAATGGAACCAATATTGATTACAAGAGGGGAAACAGGTGTTGAGAATTTATATCAGTTGAATTTTTCACTCACCTTTTCACATAGTATTGAGCATAGTAATGGCTTATCTGTCTTACCAATATTATATAATTTTAAGAAGTGTTTTATTATATTTTAAAAATCAAAAATAATCACTCTCTTCTCTGTGCTTGTGTTTGACACACACAAACATATGTCCTTAGGACACAAGGCTTTTAAGACTCATAAGCAGTATAAGACATTTGAAACATAAATTCATATTAAAACATTATTCTTTGTATAAAACCACCAAACCATTTTTCTAAAGTAAAAATTGCTGCTAGGTTTTTGCTTGCATTGAAACGGTAACAAGTATACTTCAACTATCATCTTAATACGGTACCTTGAAGACTACATTTCAAGTCGTACAACTGACCTTCTTTTCTATAAAAAATAAAGACATAGCCTAAAATTGTAAGTAATTGAATTATGGAACATTTTGAAAGAGAGAATCCTGTTGCTTTTCTTGCATATACATCAATTTGGACCTTGGATACTTCTTTGCATTTCCTTGCTTATTTGTAAATATGGTCTTAATATTTTTTTTAACTTAAAGCATCTGACCAATTTACAGATTAAAAAACGATCCCTTGTTAAGAGAACTGCACAGAAGAAAAAAAAACAAACTCATGTAGTTAACAGATTTTCAGAGACAGAAAAGTAAACTTTCTTTGCAGAGAACCAAATACACACCACAGTCTCATCACGAGCCACAGCAGGAAGATGAACTTGGTCTCTCCAGCAAGAACCAGAGGTGTTTAAGGTGAATTCGCATCACTCACCTGTCTGGCTAAGCTGGGATGTACTTCTGCTTCTTCGAGATACTATGGCAACCACTTTGGCACTCAGGCTGGACCTCCGCTTCTTCCCACCTGCTCTGACGGTACCCACAGCTGTGTCTGACTGGCTGCCGTCGTTATGCTCCAGTGAGTACATCTCTCCACTCACACTGGTGCTCTTCATGATGGCTCTTCCTGATGTCCCCATCCGTCTGCCTTGCATTTTGGGGGTAAATGAACTATATTTACAAAGTAAAAACATATACGCATCCATAAATTACAGGTCAGCATAACTGAAACTTTAAATCTAATTTGTTTTGAAATAATCCAGACATATTTTTAGGGGGGAAAAAGCCAGTTGAATAGCAGTTGCCTTTAGCTATAAATATTCTAAGGTCCTATCACCAGCCCCCATATATTTACTAGATGTAGCTTAAAACAATGCCATTTCAACATGGAGTAATTTATAGACCTTTAAACACCTTCCGATTATAGGAAGTCTACATGTTATCCTTGGAGAGGTGAACTTGCAAGTGCTGTAGTTATTATGACACGAAAGAAAAACTGAAATATCTAAATCAATTAAGAAAAGTTCACACACATTCTTAAAAGAAAAATATAGTAAAAAGGACTGATACTCTTTGGATTTGCCACAAAGCAAGACTTGAGAAATGAAAACACTTAATTGTTCTAATTTCCTTTCGGGATTCCAACTCGCAGACACGTCTTTTGCTGAGGCTGAGTGAGTCTCAGCACCACTGCTAAGAAGACAAAAAAAGTGCTTTGGGATGAAGTTTTCCCTCCTTGTTTCTCGTCCCTTCATGCTTTGTCTCCTCCCTACAAACTTCCAGTCTCATTTTCTTCTTTTGGTGCTTCACACTTCCATGCTGCAGGCTGAGACTTTTTTTTTTTTTCCTATTGAAATTTATCCCAGATTGTACTAGCCTGTGTGAACAGACTCATTCTCTTCTCCAATAATACATAATATTGTTAAGAATTACAGGCACCATGAAAGGTTGGCAGGGAAAAAAATATCCTTTCTACTAAGCGGAGTAAACGTACATGTGAGAGTTGAGGAGAGGTAGGACAGCAAGCAGGGAGCACGGAAGCTGGGGTTCTGGGAGTCTTTTAAATTACATTGCACACGCAGCTGTATTATCCATCTAGCTTGGCCCCTTTGGTCCAATACACACATGGTTGATCTATCTAAACCCTCTCAATTTTATGTTTCCTTAAAATATTTGCAAAAACTGACTTACATTACCCTTACCACCATTTTGATTTCCTATTTTAATTTACAAAATGTACATTACCTAATATGGCATCTTTTAACAGTGATGATATTTAATATGAGAGTCAAAATTAGTCTTAATAAAACTACAAATGATAAAAGAGTCTTAGGGATTATGTAACACGCTGTGATTACATATATAATAAGTGTTTCTGCTAAAAGGGAAATTGGTATGGGAGGAACTCAGAAAGGTGGGAAGGCAAGATCAGGAAGGCTTGTAAGTTATGGAGAAGAGACGTGACTGATCCTAGGATCTTTCATGGATTGTGAATTGAAAACTGAGGGCGTTCTCTGATGAAGACGATTTGGAACTTTTAATCCTTAGCTGTATTACTTGAATTGGTCCACATCAAAATTCTGATAGTAAAATATTCTTAATATTTTTATTCCAATCAGCTTTTCATCAACCCAAAGTTTTCATAGTCTTTTGCAATCTGATTATTTTGTTATGCATTTTATGCAAATTTCTTTTAAGACCATTAATGAGGAAAGTATTAGATATGACAAGTCCAAAGCTGATTCCTGTGAGATCTATAGTCCCAACTCCAGTGGACTTTCCTTCCTGGTAAATATTACAGTCAATTTCTTCTGTGTCCTCACTGACTTATTTGAATGCATTATCTAAATCTGCCAGTAGTGTTAGGTCTACTATTACCACCTACTATTTCTACTACTTTACTTGCAGAATTCTGCTGGAGGATCTGCAGAAAAGTCAGAGTTGGTTAGTTTCACACTCATAATGTTCATCCTCAAAAAACACCACAAACTGAGAACTTAGGGAGTTTTTTTTTAAATCTCTTAACAACCTTTTTAGCACACTCCCCATAGTAGTTATTGAAAAGTTCTCTTTATAGTAAAGTATGGACTAAGTAACATGTACCTTTTCTCCCATTATTTCCATAAAAATGGAATTCTATTATAGCTTTCAATTTGCATTTGAAAAATAAGACCACAAAAATACTACTGTGAAATTATGGACAATGTTCTTTAGGTTATTGAAAGTTTAAAAGTACAGGAAAACGCTTCTATAATATTTCTATCATGAAATTTATTTAAGATGAACTAGGATGATTCAAAATGATTTTTTAATGGATACTCAACTCTAGCATTGAAATGTTCTATAAATACTGACAAATAAAAACTACGAAAAAAATAGGGAAATCTGTAGAGTAAATCTCACCAGTGGGAAGGAGTCAAAAAGTTATATAATGACTGTGTGAATAAAATATATGAGGGATTTTTTCCTCAATAAATGAAATCCTGGTTTAGATGCTAGAAAGCAGTCTTATATGACTTGGGGACATGCATAGCTTCTTATAGAAGCTGGAAGAGTATATTGTTCAATGAAAACATGTGAAGGCATTCTCAATTCTTCTAACTGAGGAGGATTATTTTGAAGGCTTCAATCAGTCAAGTATGATCAATATGAAGGTTACTGTTTTAGCACAAATATGCCCTCTATGCCCCTATTTCTTAACTTTAATTTGTTCTGTTTCTGTTGCTTGAAAACTATTCCTATCATTTATGTGTGCTTGATTTCTTTACGATGCATCGAAGGCTTTCCACTTTATGAAGCTTTTCAGAATCACCATGACTACTGTATCCTGGCTCTTCACTTTCTATTTTGCACTGGTTATATTAAGATTCTGATATTTCATATAAGCAAGCATCTTACGCATCACTACAGCACCCTTCCCATTGCTGACTGAACTGATATACAAGTGAAAAAAAGTTATTAGCACACAAACAGACTGATATAACCTACCTTTAAAAAATTAAACAAAAAAGCCATCTATCTTTTTGATTCCCTCTTTTCCCCGGTATACTGACTTTTTGTTGAAATAGCTCCTCAAGGAGTTGCCTGTATTTCCTCTTCTCTGATTCTCTTCTGAACTAATTTGCATCAGCCTTCCCCCCCCCCCCCCACACACACACCATTTCGCTAGAACTGTCTCTTATCAAAATCACTGATGATGCCACATGGCAAAATCCGGTGGATCACTTCTCAGTCCTTATGCTTTTTCCCTCTTAATAAAGTATTTCCTTCTCTTAGTCTGGGAATACCCCATTCTCACAGGCATTCTAAACTTGTGCCTCAGTGGCAAGATCTTGGTCCTATTTTACCGCTGAATATTGGAGTTCCTTAGTGCCCAGCCCCTTGAATATATTTTTCCAAATGAAACTAACTCTCTAGATGTCTCACCTGGTCCCAAGCTTACATATTCTCTATATGCTGCAGAAATTGTTTTTAATCCATCCTGTATTCAACCCTGGACTCCAGCTTTATTCATCTGGCTGTCAACTAATACACCTGCTTCCATTCAAAATCTTCCATATTACATATTAAAGAGATCCATTCACCTAATTACTCAAGAGTTATCATTGTTTCAGAGTAAAAAAAAAATGTACAAACTTGAAGACACACAAAGACACACAGAGTTGCCTGTTTGATTTACCTTTCAACGCCTTGCTTGAACATTCTCTAACAAGTCCTCCTAAGTCATGTGACTCTCCAGGGAAATGTAAAATTTCTTACTTAATATTATTCACTCTTATAATTATGGTCCAAATATTTTACAACTCCATAAATGAGAGGTTAATTTGGAAAAAATTGATAAAGGGCAAATGCTAACTCTCTGGTGGGCAGAATAACAAACAGGTTATGACTTTATTGATCCAGAGCACTTTTCCACTTTGAATCAAATTTATTAATCCTTTCCAGCGTTCCTTTTTTTTGTTTTGTCAACGACTGTACACGTGTGTACATAAGTACTTGAGTTTCTTGGATCATCTTTGGAACCATCCTAGTGGTTTTCTCACTAATGAGTTAATTAAGACTTCAGCATTTGATATTTTTCTGATGATTATGTTTTAATTTTGAGAATTATGTTTTGATAGAGTTGGAAGTCTCACTGAGGAGGCTTAAGCCCCCTCCTTGAGCTTTGCTGGCCAAGCAGGGTGTTTCATGAGGTCCCTAAGCCTACGGATGCCTTTCCTGGCATCTAGATTTAATCTCAAAAGGCAACAACACAGTATCTGTTTCTGTTTTCTTTCTTTTGACTCTGGTTTTCCATGTGTGTTTTGTTTGTTTGTTTCTGGTTCTTGGCTCCAATTTTGCTTTGCTTGTGATTAATAATACATTCCCAACTAGCGGCAGCAATAATAGGGACTCTGTCTGTGGATGAAATCTGTCAGATGCCAGACCAACAGATTTCAATTTATCAGGGATATACTGAAAGTTGTGTGGCAGACGACAGAAAATCTGGTTTGTTAGTCTTTTTGCATGACTATTTGTGTGCTACTAAAAGTCCACATCACTCAAGAAAATGTTTTGTGCATACTAAAAGAAAACAGCCCTTTACACTCAAGGCTTAGGTTTACATGTTAATTTTAGACCTAAGGCTGAGTGCTTAACACTAAAACAGCAGTTCTCTTTAAATGTCTTACTTTGCATTCACCCTAGCCGACCCTGAAGACTAATGTTAGATCCTAAGGCATCTTAAATTTAATAGTGCCTGTGTTAAGACCAATCTGCATAAATTAACAAGTACTTTAAAGAATCCCCAGGGGAGAAATAAACTGAATTTTTAATAGTTTGAATTCCCAGGTGAGAAATAAAGTCTATTATCAATAGATTTAAAAAATTTATTCTTAAGAAATCACTAAGTCAGAACAATTTTAATTTAAGAATCTTAAGTCCACAAACAAATCTTTGGAGATATCAAAGTAGTTTGATAATTTTATCTTAACAAGAGCTTTATGAAAACCACTATAAGATTTCCACTTCACATGTACTGTGAGATGGCCGTAATAGAAATGAGACCATAACAAGCATTGATAAGAATTTGGAGAGAATGGAAACCTCAAAACTGCTGGTGGGAATGTAAAATGATGCAGCTGCTTTAGAAAACACTTTGGTGGTTTAAATTTAAAATATAGGTTAAATTAAATGTTATGACATGAATCTGCAATTCTATTCCCAGGGGTATACATAAAATAATTGAAAACATACATCTACACAAACTCTTATATGTGAACATTCGTATCAGCATTATTCATAACAGGCAAAAAGTGAAAACCATCCAAATGCCCATCAGTTGATGAAGGAGAAACAAAAGTGGTATATCTATACAATGGAATATTATCCACCATGAAAAATGAACTACTGATCGATATTACAACATAGATGAAGTTGAAAACATTACAGACATGAAAGAAGCCAGTTATAAAAACCTACATCTTGTCTGACCGCACTGAAATGAAATACCTCATCATCACATCCATGAAGACAGACCAGTGATTGCTAAGGGCTAGCGGAGAGAGGCTTGGGAGTGAGTGCTAATGGGTTTATAGAATTATTTTGAAGGATGATTTAAAAAATAGTTCTGGAATTAGATAGTGGTGATGGTTGCACAACTTTGTGAACCACAGATTTGTACACTTCAAAAGAATGCATTTTATATTATGTGAATTATAACTCAATTAAAAAAAAAAAAAAAACACTTTTATGTCCCCTTCCAGATTTTCTAAGCGGTACATCATATAAGTATATGATTTTATTTTTTAAGATTTAGGTTGGTTTTCTCATGGACAGACAAATTACTCTGGAATTTCTAAACTTCCCATATTGATTTAACTTAATGTATATGCTAACATTCTTTCAATATGTTTAAGATTATGAAAAATGAAAACTGTAATTCTGAATCAACTTGCTTTCAATGGTAATTTAGATGGTTGGACTATCAGCTTAAACATAATTACCAATGGGAATTTAAGTTTAAGATCTAGCATTAAACTTGATTAATAAAAAATCTTTGGATATATGGACAATTTCTTAAGTAGGCAACTATGTAAAAACTTGGTTAATAAATAACTGCTTGGATATATAGCCTGCGATGCTCTATTATGACCTCTGAGTTTTGACTACGAAATAAAAGCTTATGTTGAAAATTGTTATTTACAGCCTGTGTGCAATGGCTCATGCCTGCAATCCTAGTACTCTGGGAGGCTGAAGTGGGTGGATTGCCTGAGCTCAGGACTTTGAGACCAGCATGAGCAAAAGTGAGATTCCATCACTAACAATAGCTAAGTGTTGTGGTGGGTATTTGTAGTGCCTGCTACTTGGGAGGCTGAGGCAAGAGTCTGAGGTTGTTGTGAGCTATGATGCCACAGCACTCTACCAAGGATGACAAAGTTAAGACTCTGTCTCAAAAAAAAAAAAAAAAAAAGAAAAATAAAATTGGTATTTATATGGGTAATTGCTTCTAAACTAGAAATAACAGTGATGAAAATACGTAAATACATTTTCAAGATGAGGTAATGGATACATTTTTATTTATCAAATATGAAGGTAAAAATTGTTTATTACAGTAAAATACCTGAAAAGTAAATGAAGATAGTAAAATACAGAACTTATATTAAAGTATTCAAAGTTTGAAGAAAAGTGAATTATTTACCCTGGTTTATTGTAGCTATAAATAATAAATAATAAGTCTGAAAAACAATAAAATTATATCTTAGTAACTGGATACATTTGATTGAAATTCTCAGAATATAATAAGAAAGGTCTATGAATCTTTTATGGATAAACATATTAATGTAAAACTAAAATTTGGTTTTCTCTTAGAGTAACTAGTTAATCTTAGAATATTTGAGAACAAATATAATCTGGAATAATGAGATAACTAGTAAGTAATGGGATCCTATGTACAGGCAACACTTAAAAGCATGCATATGAAACCGATTTGGTATTTCTTTTACGTACAGGACCTTAGAACTACAAGTAAAGAAGACCATTCCCCAAAGTTTAGCGGGTCTGGGGGGACTTCATTCTGATAGGTACTGAAGGTGAAGCTGGGGGTGATAACACTCTCACTTATATTATAAATTATACATGTGATTTGGTCTGATATAACTGAGCAAAAAATGGCAAAGGTGGTTAAGACTCTATATAAATTCAACCAAATTAAAGATGCTGTCAATAAACTAATGTCATTTTTTTTAAAAGAAGCTTGCTTAGATTTGCCATTTCTTGCATTTTTTGACATTTCTTCTGCTGCAAATAGTTGATTTTTCTTGAATTTTAAATATTTTTATTTTTAACTTTTATGGATACATAATAGTTGTAAATATTTATGGAATATGTGATACTTTAATATAGGCACACAGTGTGGCATGATCGAGTAATTGGGGTGCCCATCACCTGAAGTGTTTTTCACTTCTTTGTGTTGGGAATGTTCCAACTCCATTCTTTTAGTTATTTTAAAATACAAAATAAACTGTTAATAACTATAGTCACCTTATTGTGCTATTGACTAGTAGACCTTATTTGTTCCGTGGGACTGTATTTTTGTACTCTTTAACTATCTCTTTATTCTCTCCTCACCACCACCTTCCTGGCCTCTGGGAACTCCCATTTTACTGTCTTTTCCCAGGAGTCCTGTTTACATAATTTTTAAGGAAGAGAAAATGTTACTAATTAAACTGTGACAGGCCATCAATTATAAAATATGTACCGACTACATAGATGGTAAAATATAAACAAGTAATGCACGTGGCATCAATTATGATAACAGATAATTGAGAAACTCATTTCATATTAATAGGAATTTTTTTTTAAGAAAGATTGATAAAATTAAACATCATGGAGTCACTTTTCCTGAAATAGACTAAAAAAGACTTTGTGTATTGTCCTTAAAGTTAGGGGGAAAAGAATAAAAATTAAAAAAAAAAAAAGACTTTGTGTTGCCTTGAGATGCACAAGTGAAGGCTCATGTAAGACCTCATACACTGTGAGTTGCCTGAGTTTCACTTATTACTCCAATGTAAGATGGCTGGGTAAGATTTTGGAATAGGACAGAAAGACAAATGCCACAAAAAAATCAATCTTCTTTCAGAAAGTGAGGATGCTTTCAGAAAAGGACTGGGAGGCTATTAAGATGGTTCCCACCATAAATTAACAACAAACTGAGCTGAGAGACAATTGGGGTCAATTTTTTCAACCCACCTGTTAGCCATACTTCGATCACCCTGATTTGAGTTATAAAACCTATTGGTATAAAATCATTCATAATATGTAAGTATCTATATAACCTCGATATCTTCCTTTTTGCCTTCTACAATCTAGGTAACTTATGTTTATTACTTTTGATGCACTTACTGATATAGTTGGAGATAAGTTGATCACATTTAGTTTTTTTTTTAATCATCCTCTGTTCTTTTTCACCTAATTAGATTTATTAGATGTATACATACATATATATATATATATTTTTTTTTTTTTTTTTTTTCACATTTTTTCCACTGTTAGCATTGGAGTTGGGCATTCTGCTATTATGTTGTTAGTGACCTACCCCAAGATTCACATATGCACCTGGACTTGTTCAAATCATCGTTAAGTTAGAACTGCTTCAAAGGAATGCAAGAGCTGTGTAACAGCTTAATTCCACCTCCTCCCCTTCTGCCTTTTATCCGGATATTTTATATATATTTGCTTCTATATATGTTTTAACTACCACAAGATGTTATTTTAAATATTTCCAGGATTCTTTATTTTGCCTCAAGTTTATAGTTCTTCCAACTGAAGATAATTTTTTTTTTTTTTTTAACATGAAGTACTTCCATTAACATTTTCTTTTTTCTTTTTTTCTTTTCTTTTTTTTTTTTTTTGTAGAGATGTGGGCTGGGGTCTTGCTCTTGCTCAGGCTGGTACTGAACTCCTGAGCTCAAGCAATCCTACCACCACAGCCTCCCGGAGTGCTAGGATTACATGTTAATCCTAGTGAGCTAGTGTGCTTGGCCAGCCATTAGCATTTTTTGTAGAACAAGTCTGGGGTGATGAATTCCTAGTTGTTTTATTTTATACACCTACCCACCCTTATGTGCATTCATTTATTTTCTTACAAGATATTTTTTTCTGGGTAATATCTGTAGTCTTCATTAAGCATAAAGTTATAGGTTGGAAGTTTTCATTTTTTCCTTTCTGCATTCTTTTTTTTTTTTTGGACATTATACTGATTTTCATACTTCATAATATATTGAAGCTTTAGCCAAAGTCCTTACTTGTCTTGCTTCCCCAAATACCTATTTTTTTTCTCTGTGAAACTCTTTTAAGAAATAATTTCTCTTTTGTTTTCCATACTTTGAGTGTGATGATTGCTAGATTTCTTTTTCTTTTTTTTTTGCTGAGATGTAAAGTTTTAAGATTTGTAATTTGTTGTCTTTATAACTTTTGAAGAATTCTCAGCCTGTATCTCGGTTTTCAAGTATTGCTTCTGCCATGCCCTCTCTAGCTGGAACTCCAAATTGTATGTTCACTGGACCATTTCATTATGTTCCACAGGTCCTTACATCTCTCCCCCTCCCACAATAGTTACTTTTCCCTCTGGGTATCAATTCATGTACAGTCTACTGACCAGCTCACTAATCCTTAGTTTTGCTGTTTTGATATGCCACTGAACCCACCTATTAATTTTCTGGTACTTTTCAGTTTTAGAATATTCATTTACTTGTAAAAAAATGCCAAACACATCAGCCATCCTTCAGTTTCTTAAACATATTAATCATGAATATATCAAAGTCTCTATTTCCTAACTCTTACCTTTTTTTTTTTTTTTTCTAAGTTTGACTCACAGATTTTAATTTGATGTCAAATATTGTGGATGAAAATCAGCAGAGGCTCTTGATATTATTTGCCTCCAAACAGGGTAAAATTTTCTTTTGCTTGACAGAAAGATTTCATCCTATTCCTTAACAGAGTTGGGTTTAAAGCATCACCATCACTCGCAGAGTGCGGTGCCTGTTTATAGACTTTTGTCCTCCTAAAGAGCGTACAGATAAACTCCCAAATATTTCATCTTCTTTGGCACTACTGTGAATAAAATGGAGTCCTTAACTTTTTTTTCAGCTTGACTATTGTTGGTATATATAAAGGCTACCGATTTATGAATGTTGATTTTGTAACCTGAGATGCTGCTGTATTCCTTGATCACTTTTAAGAGTTTTGTAGTAGAATCCCTAGTGTTTTCCAGATATGCAATCATATCATCTGCGAAGAGTGAAAGGTTGAGCTCTTCTGACCCTATGTGGATACCCTTGATTGCCTTTTCTTCCCTAATTGTGGTGGCTAAAACTTCCATGACAATGTTAAAGAGCAGTGGAGACAATGTACAGCCTTGTCTGGTTCCTGATCTGAGTGGAAATGATTTCAATTTAACTCCATTCAATATGATATTCACTGTGAGTTTGCTGTAGATGGCCTCTATCACTTTAAGAAATGTCCCTTCTATACCACTTTTCTTAAGTGTTCTAACCATGAAGGGATGCTGGATATTATCAAAAGCTTGTTCGGCATCAATTGAGAGAATCATATGGTCTTTGTTTTTTAATTTGTTTATGTGCTGAATTGTATTTATAGATTTACATATATTGAACCAGCCTTGAGACCCTGGGATAAAACCAACTTGGTCATGATGTATAATTTGTTTGATATGTTGCTGGATTCTGTTTGTTAGGATCTTGTTGAATATTTTTGCATCTATATTCATTACTGATATTGGTCTATAATTTTCTTTTCTTGTTGGGTCTTTTCCTGGTTTGGGGAGCAGGGTGATGTTTGCATCATAGAACATGTTGGGTAGTCTTCCTTCTTTTTCTACATTTTGGAAGAGGTTGAGTAATATACGTACTAATTCCTCTTTAAAGGTTTGGTAGAATTCTGACGTGAAGCCATCTGGTCCTGGGCTTTTCTTTTTAGCAAGGTTTTGTATGGTTGATGCTATTTCAGAACTTGATATGGGCCTGTTCAACATTTCCACTTGATTCTGGCTAAGTCTTGGAAGGTGATGTGCTTCCAAGTATTGGTCAATTTCCTTCAGATTTTCATATTTCTAAGAATAAAGTTATTGTAATATTCATTAAGGATTTTTTGAATTTCTGAGGAGTCTGTTGTTATTTCATCTTTATCATTTCTGATTGATGAGATTAGAGATTTTACTTTTTTCCTGCTTAGGTTAGCCAAAGGTTTATCTATTTTATTTATTTATTTATTTTTAATTTTTTTTTCAAAGTTTTTTTTTATTATAGTTAAAATATGCACCATAGATGTGGCCCGACCCATTACCCTCCCTCCACACAAACCTCCCCCCTCCCTTCCCCTTCCTTGGTCCTTTCCTCATAGTCTTGTGGTATAGTTGGGTTATAGCCTTCATGTGAAAGCTATAGTTTACCTTCATAGTAGGGCTGAGTACATTGGATACTTTTTCTT
>CAUYPK010076170.1:0-29684 GCA_963574355.1 Loris lydekkerianus
AATATCAATTTTGGAGGACAGATGTTGGAATCAGCATTTGAACGAACAGGTCTATTTGCTTTTTACCAAAGGCAATAAGAAAAGTATTTTTGTTAACAGAAGTGCTCATTATGTTTTCAACTTCACACATTGGGACAGAAATTTCACAATAGCAGTATCTTTATCATGAACATCCGATACCAAATTAGCCGGTCTTTTGGACACCCTTAGAAGCATCAAATTGCTCAATGCAGAATGAGGGCTAAAAATCTAATGTCCATTCACTTACCTGTCTCCTTTCCTGGGCAACATTCTCCACAAGGACTGGATGTTGTCTGCACAATTTCCTGTTGTATCCCCAGGGCCTCCTATGGGAGGTACTCAGTAATTGCTTAAGGAATGAATCATGACTGTCTCCCTCTTCTGTGGGAGGAACTTTGCTGTGTATTGGCTAAGTCATTGCTGGCTACATTTCTTCTCCTATCATTTCTTCTTCACCAGTTGGGTTCTATGCCATTACTTTAGGCAGTCATCATTAAAATGCAGTGGGTTCATAAAGAACTTGAATGCATTGAAAATGTACATCAAGATGTGTGTTTCAGGTGCATTTTTTGTGGAGAGCATTCATAGCTTTTAGCAGTGTTTCAAAGGTACTTTGTGTTGTTGAAGAAGTCAAGGACCACTTATGAAAGACAGGAATTTTCTAGCATAATGCCTGTGTATAGTAACTGCTCACTAAATGAGTCTATGGTCTAAGGGTTGAGAATTTGTGCTTGCCAGTCAGAAATAGCTAGGATATCTGTGTGATGTGGCCTAAGAATTGAATCCCTTTAAACCTTAATTTCCTTACCTGTGAAATTGAAATCATAGCATTTAACGAAATATTATAAAGATTAAATGAAGGAAGGTGAAGAAAGTTTGAGCTATAGTGAGAACTTAGTTAATGGAGCGATTATCTTTGTTAGAGGAAATTAAGTTGCATTTCAGAGACTAGTATCACATAAGTGCAAGACTGATTCTCTTCATTTATTTTCTTTTTAAAAATAAAAAATATAAAAAACATTTACAAAGGTTTGTATTTTCATGTAGCGGCATCATTCAATGGTTTTAGAATATAACAGAAACAAATACAAAGGGAAAACAAAGACAGAGATTTATCTGTCTTGTCTAGGGTCAGAGAGGAAGTAAATGTGACCGGAAGAGAATTTGGTCTTTGTTTGAAACTCTCCCAATTTCTGTTTCCTTCCCACCCATCTCCACTTCCATCATTGTGTGCCCACAAGTGCATACCTACCCACATACACACACACACACACACACAAACACAGACAATTTCTGAAATATCTCCTGAGGGTTAGCCAGGGAATCTTTCTGAATCCTTCAAAAAACTATAGTCCTGAATTTGCCCTCTGTCTTACCACTCTAATATAATTTTTGAATAGGATGTCATCAAAGAAAGACCCACAGTGTCAAATTTGATAGGATTTTCTTTTAATCCTTTGAAGGATTTCTCTTTCTCTGGTTTCCTTTTATCCAAGAATAATTTTTAAAAAATTTTGGCTTACCTAGTAAAAACCAACCCTTGTTTATGTTGACGAATTTAACAACTATAGGCCTATGTGCTTGTATGATTACTCAAATTGTGGTACAAATACTGTTTTCCTTGAAAACTGTTTCTGTAACAAAACAGTCACAGAAACAAAAATATGAGAGAAAAATATGTAAAATAAAAATTCTCTATTGTCTTAAGGAAAAAAGGGAATTACAAGAAGTGTACTAGAAGCTTCTAGATTTTCTAAATGTATGCTTACTTATCTTTAAAAGCAATGCTGGAGATAAGATTGTACCAAGCTATAATTGGGCCGAAAGTTGTGTGCTTCTAAGAGGTGTTGAAGTCCATCTCTTCCAAACCCCTTGCATTCCAGAAGAGAAAATGAAAAGCTAAATGAAAATGAAAATGTGAGCCTTGGCCAAGATTAAACAATTGTTTTCCCCATCCCAGCCATGGCTGGTGCCTGAGCTAGGATATGATAGGATCAGGGGATTGGACATGTGGTAGCTACTTTGTAATTATTTTTATTAATAGAAACTGGAAAGCTTGTATTTAGCCCACTTTTTGCCATTTCTCCCAGGTCTCTATCTCCTCCTTCTCTGTGCCCTTCCTTTACACTGTTTCTTTCTCTAGGTGCGTTATATTCATGTAAGATGACATTGCCATTAATCTATGACTAGCTCAGAACAGCAAACATGTTTATTTTATTGACTGATAATTGGTACTTTCTGGAGGAAAACAGTTGATGCTTGAATGAATTTTAAATAATGCTGCACTGAACAAATGTGGGTATGATTATTTGCTGAGAGACTGCTCAGAGCCTTTAATAGGCTACCGGGCATCCCGAGGCTCTAGAAGGGGAAAGAGCACATAGCATGTTTTTGTAGCTTACTTGACTGTGCAACATGCTTGCGTCTCTCCCCAGTCCCAGCATCTGAGGATGAATGGAACTTAAGTTATTATCTTTCCAGAGATATTTGCATTTTAATAAAGGTTACTTAAGAAGAAATTATTTGTTGAGCTGCTTATTTCTCTAAGGATGTGGGTGAGATTTTTAAGGTCAGAAAAATTGTCATTTATCTCTGAATCACTAACACCTAGCCAGATGCTGTGCACAGTTCTGAGCACAGAGGATGAATGACACGACATCCACCTGTTTGTTAAGTGAATACGTGAGCATATTTAAAGCCTCATACAGCTTACTTCCCGGGGGTAGAATCTGAGCCAAATGGCAACCACATTAACCTTCCCTCTCTGCAGGTTTTGGTTGTCAATTCCTTAGTCTGCGGTAGAAATTAGTAAGAAAAATCAAGAAAATTGATAAAGAAAATCATTAAGAAAACTGTTGTGTTGTTATAGCCCTTTTCTTTCTCCCTTGTTCATTAAAGAAAACTCCATGTTTGCTAACTTGGTTTGTGTGCTTTTGAGGCTGTTCAGGGGTAATAGGTATAGAAAGGCAGAGATCAAAAAGCAAAAATGGGAAAATTACATGGAAATGTGCTAAGATTTAGGAGAGGTCTTTTTTAAAGAAAAAAATAAAAATGGAAGGTGCCTTTGGAGAGAGGATAACCTGAGTGGCACAGGTGGGAAGGAGGATTTTCAGACATGTTCTGTGTAACACATACTCACCTATCCCCACACATTCTGCCTTGGAAGTTGCTGAAGGACAAAGTAACGTCTAGCAATGCGTTTGCCATGTTTTTATTCCTCTTTGGACTTACCTACAAATACTGGGGACCAAATAATATTTGGGTTATACTAGCAAAAAAAGAGAAAATCTTTTCTCTCAAAAGATTTTTGAGAGAAAATTCAAAACTTGTAATTTTTTTTTTTCCATTTTTTCACTAGAAAGGAAATATCTCTGCTGGTGGCATAGATGTGTACAATTCTCATCATCCACTCACACCTTACATTTCTTCAATTCTCTGCAAAAACAGAAGAACATGGCAGTGAGACCCCGATTCATGAAAAAAAATGGAAAAACCCAGCTGGGCGCCGCGGCAAGCGCCTGTAATCCCAGCGGCTTTAGGAGACTTAGGCAGCGGGGTGCCCGCAGCCCAAGTCTGAGGTTGCAGTGAGCTACCACGCCCACTGCACTCTGCTCAGGGGCATAGGGTGGGACCCTGTCTCAACAAACAAACAAACAAAAAAAGTACCTGGATCTCTATATCTTAAAACTTGACATCAGAGAAACTATTAAGAATTCTTTGATGCCGTGATCACCATAAGAAACCTCCTGAACCAAGAACAGCTCTTGGCAAAATAATTCAACAGGAAATCAGAATACATTTTAGGATTTCTCTAGCACAAGAAATCTAGCACTGCAGGGCACATTTTCTCGGTCTCCCAAAATGTGTTTTCTAAGATTCTGAATAAATTTAGGTCAACAAATTATTTTGGTGGTCTCAGCTGAACTTCTCCTTGATGTTGCTGTCCTCTGTGTAAATATAGCTACTGTGTTTGCCAAGGCAAGCGTGAGTTTCCCCACACACGGAGATGACAGGAAGGCTTTTCTTTGTACTGACAAAGTGGCATCTGGGGGGATCTGCTGGCTTCTGTTTCTGCTACCTAAAGCCCTCACCTGCCCCGGAAAACACATCTGGCTTTTGTCCTTGTTACTATGATGAAGTGGTGATCACTACGCTTACTAGGCAGGAGGAAGTCAAGGTGGAAAAAATCAGCACCAAGTTCATTGAGTTCTCCTAACATTCGTTGAGCAATTGCAATGCACCAAGACACGGGGGCACAAATACAGATGGATGTTCCCCCCTAAAAAGAAAGGAGAAGGTTAAATAGGTTGGAAGAGAAATTGAGATGGAAAAGAAAAAGGGAGAGCAAAGGAAATAAAAGGAAAGGAAGGTGTGCAAAAAAAGATACAAAACAGAGAAAGATGTTAAAGACAGAGAAAAAAGGGAAGAAAAGCCAACAAGAAAGACACAAGATGAGAAGGAACAGGCAGAAATGTTTCGAGAAAGGCCAAGAACAAAACAATGCTGGGTTTCGCTGGCTCCAGTTTTAACATCTTTTAGAGGTTAATAGACATACTCTTATTTGACAATGTGAATGTTACTTTCTTGGCATTACTATTATCATTATTGCTTAATACTTCGTTGCAGCAATCGTCTGATTTCTTTTCTGAATGTATTTGTCTTTGTTCGTTCTTTGCGAGGTTTTCGTTTCTGGGCCCTATCTTAAACATTGTTATTGTTGTTAAATGTTAAGCCTTTTTAATTTTGTGAAGGCAAAACGTGGAAGCCTAATGAACACATATATATGTGAAAATAAAAATTAAAAAAAAAAAAAGAGTTTAACTGACAAAAAGGTTGCTCCATTTTCCATGTTCAAAATCTGTGCATAGAGAAGATGGGAGAATATTGTGCTTTTGGAGTTACAAGGTACATACAAAGATTGAGTCAATGAGCTAATCTACAAGCTTATCGTAGGATTTGCTCTTGGAAACCTTTCTCAGAAAACAAAAAACAAACAAACAAAAAAAAAACCCCAACAAAAACAAAACCCAAACACTAGATTTACAGTAAGCATGTAATAAAAAAGGCAATGAGTGTCTCCTTTTTTATGCAATTTATAAGTGTTTTCTCCTTTCTGGGAAGGAAGTGTTTCTCCTGCACTGGTTGAGGCAATTCATCATGTTCAGTAAAGTCAGAGTGCCTGTAAGTACTCATTATGATGTCTCCTTGAGAAAAGGAAGGGTGAAAATGGTAGTTTAGAGCGAGAAAATGGTCTGTTGTTTATATTTGGGCCATCAAATTATTCAGTGGGTTTTTTTTTTTTAAGTTTGAGAAACATTTTTAGCCTTTTTTTAACTATGAGGATGAAAGTGGAGGGTATACAGACTCTTGCTGTCCTAGAGAGCTGGCTATTCCCACGCTGCCTGGGGGCACTGGTTCCTAACCCCGATCTCTCCAGCAGGTGTTATTTGAATGTCAGTATCTCCATTGATAAAATACAGAAAGCTTATACCTGATCACCACCTGAGATAAGGAGGTGCTGGAAATGCCATCAATCACACTATCACAGGTACTTAAGACTCTCTGGGACGAGAGGAAATTGGTGAGCCGAGATCTGTTGTCCCATCTTTTCCTAGTGTGTTAACTATGGCTGAGGGTGAAGAGAATCATATCTTTTGTCCAGCCGTGCTCAACGAGTTCAACAGTCATAGCAATTATGCTGGTGGGATCTGGTGCTGGGGAATTCTATGTGCTGGGAGCTGGATGGAGGCCATCAATTCATTTCACATATATTGTTTCTTGGGAAACACAGCGTAATTGAGGACAATTTTCCACCACGAATTGCATCATTAGCTAACACAGAGAAAGTGAAATGCTGTTAACTTTTCTTTTTCTTCTGCAAAGCTGATGAGCTGAAGAAAATAGAAATGAAAAGTTTAATGTAATTTTTTTTCCAAGGATATATGTTGAAAATCAGAATCAAAACCACACTTACACGGTAATAGAAATCCCACATTTTAATACATCGCCATGCACAGAAGAAGTCAAGTAATACTGGATACAAAATCGTCAAATATACAAAATGATGAAGCCGATTTTCAAGCCCAATAGAGATCATGCTTACAGACACGAGGGGGCAAAAATCTGTACAGTTTCATTTTCATCAATTTTGAAAGAGTCATGCCTCCCTCAACGCTTTTTGAGGACACCCCCCAAACAGATGGAGACATAAGAAAATAGCAAGGAGACCCAAAGAGAACCGGCAAGTTGATAGCTGCTTAAGAAATGGAAATCAGTGGTTCAAAATTGTGGTGCACAGTAATTCTTACGTTTAGAGAAAAAAGTTTCTAAACATCTTATGCTCTGGGGACCCAGGAAACTAAAGTGAACAACCAACAGAAAAGGCACTCTTGTTTCACCACATGACTTGATCGTGTCCTAAGTCTGGTGCTAGGAGATTTTCTGGAGTGGAGAGAGAGAATTGACATTGTGGGAGATGAGGAAGGGAAATTCTTATTTAATTTACCACTCTTGGGAGACTAACAGCATTCAGTCTGCTGGTTTCACTACTTATTTAAGGAAGCTATAAAAATGTCTACCGTCTATGGAGGCTTCTGTTCTGAAGTGTGCTTTTTGGCCATGTTTGTCAGTGTTTGTGAAAGAGCGAGTTTTTTTTCCCTATCAGATTTTCTCCCTCACACCATAGAGGATGCTGGTCTTGGATTCAATGTGCATTGTGTGATTTCTTTCCTTCTTTCTTCCCTAGACCCAACATTAATATTCAGTAGTTAATCAAGGAAGTTCAGTGTGACTCTCTGCTTCCTGTGACCCTCAGTTTGTCAACTTCATCCTTTTGTTGGTCTTCTCCAGGCTGGGATTGGCAGTCTTTACCTGTACGATGCCAAGTCTGAGCTTCTCTCCCTTGGTAGGTCATGGTGCTCTGTGCCTTTGGGAGGTGGAGAAATGGAGATAAATGAACACTTGGCCTTGGACTCTGCAAACCGGCCCTCATCTGTTGGGAAAGTGCTTGTGTGTGTCAGACACCAACAGCTACTTCGTCCTGGTTCATTCTTTCTCCTAAATCCCAGAATGGACACTTAGTAATAATAGCTTTGAGAAGACCACCTCAAATAAGGGAAAGGATCATTGAATAAAGCCCATAACCCAGCTCCCCATTGGTGGCCCTGTAAACCTTCTTTCGTTAGCTCATTTTAGCCTCCCCCCAAAGCGCTGTCTGCTAAGGAGGGGCAGACAGTGTCCTAAGCAGACAAGTAGTAGCCCAGAGAGAGCAGGCAATTTCTACTCCAGCATTCTTGAATTCAAAACATTTTCTTCCTTTTTATCAGAACAGTACCAGTCTCTAGAATGTCCTAAGAATAACTCAAGTATAAAAACCACAACAGATCAATATTTTCTCTTCTCAGGTGCTTTTTACTGCTAATATGGAATTCTGTTACAGTATCGATCGTTTCTAAAATTTCGTGCAAAGCAATTTAATTTAGCGCTTAATAATATTAAATGATTAGATTTACTCAAACTACAGTAGTATGACTTCAGGACGTAAGAGTTTCAGTGAAATTGGTTTCAAAACGTTGGTGCTGGCTTGGCTTTTCAGCACACCGGTCACTTCTCGCCAGTCAGGACTCAGACAGCACAATGCCAGGAGCCTACTATGATCCAGATCCTGGAGCTTCTCACCAGCCAGAGCTTGGGTCTTCTCAAGTGTGGCCTGGTAGAGATTGGTGGAAGGAAGGTACTGATGGGGAAACCATTCAGAGTCCCTAGAGTCTTAGAATGGCTTATGTGTGAGTTTAAGCAAAAGGTACCCCTCTTCCCCTAAGTGGGGACCAACACTCCAGGAACAGGCTTTCCCTCCTGATGACCTGAGATGTGAGTTGAATATGAATGAAAAAGACAAAGGTTCCAGCGTTCGAAGACATATATACTCCCCCATCCCACATTCTCTTTAAGATTTCCACCTGTAACCAGAGGCCTTTCTGATGTGAAGAACTAGGCCATGCGCTTCAAAACCTCCACAGCTGATACGTGGGGAAACATCCTGGATCTTCTCTCAAATACTGTGTGTGGGATCCAGAGGGACTATCAAACTGCCCCAGAGCCAGCAGGCAGCGGCCAAGGCTATCGTACTCAATGTACTTAAATGTGGTGGGAAACAAATACTGGAAATACATATGAAGAATCAGAATTGATTTAGGGATCATAGAATCAAGGACCATAGCTGTGGTCAAACTCCAAATCGTATTTTTGGAATTATGCTTGTATGGGGAATCCATACAGAGCTTTAAAAAGTGTCTTCATGATGTGTGTGCAACCTTAGAGGCCATGCTCACCTCTAAAGAGAGGGCAGAAGCCACCCTCAGTTTGTGGAATGGGACAGGTACTTGAAGCATTTACTGGCAAGCAATGTTTTCTTCAAGGTTATCTTCAAAACCCAGGCTAGAATCCCACACGTGGTAGCTGTGTGTGCTAATGCGGCAAAACCATGTGAAAACAACTGCTTGTTTCCTTTGATCCAAATGATTGAATTTGAAAAGGCTATAAACAATGTGGAAGGCGACCAGCAGAGTCTTCAGTGTTTTAATTGTCTTAGGTATTAGTATCTCCAGCTTTGGGTGAATTTAACAGCATCCTGTGGTTCTCATCAGCAGGGCTGTTTCTAACAGTGCAGATGACGAGGCAGAATGGCCTGGATTTAAGAGCCTTTCCAAGGCTCCTGGAAATATCTAAGGTTTTGAAAATAATAACAACCAAAACAAACCACTATCAAAACAAAACTTCCAAACTATTGGCTCTGAAATATGAAAAGAATTTTAAGTATGATCAGAAATATTGTCTAAATATCCACAATGCTTAATAATGCTGTGTCAGCTAGCCAGGGGCAGTTCAACACAAGGCGTGTGGTTATTTTCGCATATTACATAATATTAAGAGAATGCTGTTGGTGCTTTCTTGGGCTTGATATAATTGAGAGAGGATGGCTGTGAAGTAAGAACGTCTGGGATGCTTTAGGGGTTTTTAAATAGTTTTAGATAGCAAATCAAACTTTAGTTTTACAAAGTTTTTTATATCCTTTTTCTGCTGTTTCATGGATGTCATTTCTCTATCTTTGTGATGCTGGCAAGAGGTCCAAAACTGGCCCCATGACTGATGGCACTTCCCCTGTATGTTGGTCACTGGTAAATGTCACCCTAAAAATTTTTAGTTTTTAGAAACAGGGCTTGGCCCTTCCCCCACGAATTTCCCTTGCAGAGCCAAGGTGATGGCTAGGGGCCACCAGTATAATACCATCCCCTCAGCCCCCTTCCCAAATGAGAAGCATTTTTTTTGTTCTTTTTATGAAAGTGCGGAGGAACCTTTCTGTACACGTGGCCAGCTTTCCTTCCAGCATCCCACAACTTTTGAAAGAATGCTCCCTCTCCCCAAAGTCACCAGAGCAAAAGGAGGTAAACACAGCCTCTCTTTCCTTAAAGCTATGCAGTGGTACCAGGAACCATGAACACTGATCATCCAGAATCTATGAGATAACTCTCTGGCTTTACAATTAGATGCTTATCTAAGTAGACTAAGGGACAGAACCTGCCTGTCTTTGGAATAGAATCCCGAGGGATGTCCTGAGAAAAAAACATCTCCTGGCCTGCCCCCACCTTCCCGAGAGCAGAAGGCCTCATTCTGACTAGCAGCACTGCCCAGGCATCTCCAGGGGTGAAAATCCATACCCCACTGCTTTTGGGCAATCAGCTTTCACCAATATCCAGCTTAAGAAGGAATTATTAGTCAGGACGGGGGAAAAAGGTGATTGCTATGTTTTTCTGTTTGAGTTCTTTATAGAATGCTTGAAAGCTACCTACCCACAGCCCTGTTAAAAGAAAGAGAAATGGGGGAGAAAAAGCCCTATACAAAACAAAGCAAAAAGGTGCAGTGGAGGGGGCTGTGGGAGAGCAGCATAAAAAGAGCCTTTAAGCAAGAAAGGAATTTATGTCATTTTTGAAGATTAGATTTTTAAAAACGAGTCGATGGCAGTTGGCAAGTCTAGTTGGCAAGTAACAAAATCACACTAAAGAATGTGCAGGAGAACACTGTAAAGAATGGAGCAGCTAATGCACTGGGAAGATGAGGTTTTGGTGAAACTGAAGTGCTAAGGGGGTCTGGAAAACTTTCCTTCCTTGAGACGTACTGTTCCTATCCAAAATCAATTACGTGACATTTTCAGACGAAGAAAACATTTGGGAGTAACAAGGGGCGGGGGAGCCATTAGAGGTTTTCATCCTTGTTTATATGCTAACATACTGTTGATATTCGTCTTCCCCTGGAATATTAAAAGTGGTAGAATTTCCTCTGAGCTAATGACTGAGCAACTGAGAAGTGACCCTGGAAAGAAATCTGACACTTTTGCCTGGATTAGAGGTCGAAGTCAGACTTGCATGGATACACCTCGCAGAGCCTGGGTGGGGATTTGAAGGTGCACCATTACCCACAAAGAAAGTGGATGGAATCTCTGTCCCCTAGGTACATCTCAGACGTCTGAACTGATCTGCTTTAGAAGCTTGCAGAACGCTCATGTTCTGCATATTCAGTTCTGGAACTGGAACAAGCTAATCCCTTTGGCACCATAGAGAGTCTGATAATTATTCATTTCTGTTCATTCCCAAGAGTGCTTTTCCTGCACAAGTGTGGGTGTCGGCCTTTTAATAAAAGGTAGCACAGTTTAATAAAAGGAAAAGTTCAGCATCAACCAGTCCCTCACCCTCATCTCCCCATCTCTTGCTTCCTACTATGCAAAACTCACCACAGCCATTTCGGAATTTGGGGAAGGTAAAATTTCATATACACATCTTGGGAAGAAGGTAGATAGCTCAGCCAGAAGTAACCCCGGAAATCACAGAGGATCACAGTGTGATAGCAGCCCAGGCTGTGGTTTCGCTCCTAATGGCTCAGGTTTTATGCCATCATGTTTCCAAAACTATCCCCCAAAATGATTTCAAACAAAGGTTGACAGTTTGGAAAACAGTAGTAGCTCATATGCAAATATGTGGTATGTGCCAGGCGTTAAGGCATTTTTCAAATTTTGCTATTTTCCTTTCTTCCATCTCCCTCTTCACCCATCATCTTTCAATAATTTTCCAATATTCCTTTGACTAAAAACCAAACAAACCAAAAAACCCAGGAGACTCTACTTATTTAATTATTCAGAATATTTTGCAAAGGCCAAAGTAAGTACCAATAAACCATCACCAGTTAGTAAACGTCCAGTTTCCCAAGGGAGTCAGCAGTAGCCTCAGGATGTCCCTGCTAAACCAATTCATTCCCAGCTACAATCTCTCTGCACCTGGCAGTGGTTCTTTAGGATTCATCAGGCTCAGTTCTGTGTCTAGGACTAGTAATAGCATTAGAGCATCACAACCCCGCATAGTGATGAATAGCTGTACCTGTATAAAGGATGAGAATCCAGGCGTGGGGGTAGATACCAAGGAAGGCGATTGAAAGCTGCTTTGGGAAGCTCTAACCAGCTCAGTCTGGGCCCTGGAAGGATGGGCTGTACATGAAAGGTACGAATCTGTGGCTTGACACCTCTCTTGCTGTGTGTGGCCCACTCCCTGAGGATCTGCTTGTGGCTGTGTTTTCCTGGGTTCCTCTGGCACGGGGTAGATGCCTGTCTGAATTAAGTTTTCTTTATGGAAAAGGTGGGGTGATAGTGGTGATATTGTGAGGAGGAGACAGTTTCACAAGGACAGGGACAGCCTGCCTCATATACTGCTATCACCCAGCACAGTGCTTGACATGCTACCAGTAGGTGCTTGACAAATGTTTGCTGAACAAAGGAAGAAGAGGAGGAAGCCCGGCTCCTGAAAGCACCTCATGAGCTGGGCAGTGGACACTGGAATGGTACGTCCAGGGGTGGTGCTGGCAGCCAGGATTTGGCCATCTAACTTTAGATTTGTAGAGCGTTACAGTCTGTTGGGGACCTAGGGGTCTTGATATCAACCTGTTGAAAGGTCAGAGCTTGGTGGTAAGTGAAAAACTCCTCTGAGTTCCCCAGGGAAGTCCCCTTCCCTGGCTCTACAGCCTGACAGGCTTGTGGTGAGTCATCCTGCTGGTGACTCACCCAAATTGCATTTGGATCTCTCTCCCCTTCCCGGTCAGGTTTCCACATCTCCGGCAGAGGCGGTTTCCAATGGGCTGTGTGTTTCCTGAGACCCCGAGGAGACAATGATTTGTATCTGGAGACACTTGGAAGGTCGAGCTGGCTTGTGCGGGGAGTGTTCTAGACGCTGTTACATACATTTTAAAGAAAAGCCTCTGGTGCCTTTCAGTCCCAGGCTGGGACAGTGGCACACAGCATGGACTTGGCTGAGTTTTCAATTCAGCCAACTGTATATTTTCAGAAATAAAAAATAAAAAAAGCTGAAGCATTATGTGGGGTCAGTCAATATGAACATTTCTATGATGGTCGAAGATAAGCAATAAATAACTGAGTTGACAGGTTTCCCAGGACTGTGCTTTGTTGTAAGACCCAGTAAAAAAATAATTCATTATGGGTATAATCTCAGAAAGAATTAAAAGGGAGGCTCCATACCGAGGAAGGAGCCACGTAGGGGACCTGACACTTTTCCTTCTCAAGGTACACAGTGGGGTCACTCGATACTTTCATCAGAGAATTGTGATTTAAACTTGACAGAAAATTTTTCCCAGTGTTCAAGTTCAAGTCAGACCACACAAGAAAACTGCATTTGTTGCCATTACTGTCTACCCACTATGGTCTTTGATTAAAAGAAGGCCACCTCCTTTTTCTGTCTGGAAGAACTCTTCTACAAAAGGAGAGAATACATACATTAGCTAAATAGAAGCCTCCCGGGTTTGGGTATTTGTATGTGCATGTGGTAAATTGTGCCTGGGCGCAAGGAGCCAAGAGCTCAGATATTACAATCAGCGGGCCGCCTTTGGCATCCTTTGGTGTTGCAGTTACTGTAGTTGTTCAGTAAAGTGTCAAAGGTGAAGTCTAACAGTATTGTGGCCATATTTACATCAACCTACCACAAACAACTAGGAATATGTTAGTAGTGAAGTTTGTCTTAGACAGTCTGAGCCAGAAAAAAGACCCCAAAACCCAAGATATATAAAAGAAAAAATACTTGGTTTTCTCACATGTGCTGTACGTGCTAATTCATCCCGGCATAGTGTTCTCATATAAAGTGCTTAGGAGTTGGACAGAATACCTTTCAACATCATCACTAACATAATCAAGACGTGTTTACATTCCTACCAGGGCATAATATTGTGAACACTTCCACTGAGACTGCAGAACTGCTGTAATTTTTTTCTAAAACATCATGCCATCTGCACACATAATAAAAGAATCCAGTAGTCGCCATGCTGAAACAGGACTTCTAGTGAAGGGCACAGACTGCTCCCCAAAGGGAGCTTGTGCTATGCACAGTGATGACAACTGGAAGCAATTTTCCAGCTAATGGTCTGCCAATGACCACTTGGAACGAGTTGGCACTGTATATTATGCACCTCATTTTAAAATCCACGGCAAACTAAGATTTTTTTCCAAAGCCCATAATCTTGACTGAATGGGTGTTTTTTCAGTTAATCCGGTTAATCTGTCAATGCTCCAAGGATATCTTCTGGCAGTGCCACGAGTTAGTCTTTCTGGGAGGAACGGGCCATGTTCATATCAACTGGCAGGACAACAGCTTGGAAGGCTAACCGTGTTTATGGAGAACCCTCGGCTGAGGCTGTAAGAAGAAAAAGGGGGAAAGACGGTGAGTTCTTTTCTTTGTGTTCCCAGACACTGATAGGTAACAATTACCTTATTCAAACAAACCCTAACACCCTTAGGTCAAAGAGAAAGCTCTAGCCTGAATAATGGTCACAACTGCAGGATGGATTTATGGCACTTTGTATTCACGGAATGACTTTTTTGCCATTTGGTGAGGTGTGGAAGGTAGAGGCAAAGCTGCCTGAAGGAAGGTACAAGAAACCTGGAGTTGGCGTTCAGAGTTATGGCGGGGCTGTGGTTTGGGAAACCATTTCATATATGAAGGGGGTTTATGCATTTCCTTGATCTAATGGAAGAGCAGATCAGGGGGTGGCATGAGGTACCGTTTTCGGTCTGGGGAGGAGTGGGTTTCATTCATTAGGAAGATTTCTTGGGATATAAACTAGCAGGAAATTTTGGGAACAGTATGCCTGGAGTTCCTGAGTTTACTCTTTGAAAAGTCAGAGTGGCTGAGCAGATTAGAGACTCAATAGTGAAAGCTGTTAAAATCTTTTGTTTTTAATTTCAGATTAATATGAGGGTACAAACAATTAGGTTACAATGTTTGCGTCTGTTAGGTAAAGTCCCTGTTGTACTTGTGTCCTGCACCCAGGAGTTGTGCCATATACCTTTACATTGTACTGATTAGGTAGGAGCACATAGCGCCCTCTCCCTTTCCCCCTCTCCTCCTTCCCCCAGCTTGAATTAAATTAGATTTTTCTCTTGTGTGGGTATTAGTTTGTCTACTGGCTTCATATTAGTATTGAGTACATTAGATACTTGCTTTTCCATTCTTGTGATATTTTACTAAGAAGAATGTGTTTCAACTCCATCTAGGTTAATACAAAAGATATAAGCTCTTTATTTCTTCATCTTTTTCACTGGTGAATAGTATTCCCATGATGTATATACATACCACAGTTTACTAAACCATTCTTGGGTTGATGGGTACTTAGGTTGTTTCCACATCCTGGTGATTGTCAATTGAAATGTGATAAACTAGTGCAGATGTCCTTATGATAAAATAATTTTTTTTTTCTACTGGGTTAATGCCTAGTAATGGGATTACAGGATCAAATAGCAGGTTTATTTTGAGTTCTTTGAGGATTCACCACACTTCTTTTCAAAGAGGCTGTATTAGGTAAGAGTCATTAAAATCTGTCCAGAAGTTAAATTACTTGAATTGCAACCTTGCTTTCGGCCTTGGGAATGCTTTTACAGATATAGTTTTCTGATTTTTCTAATTTAAATTTTCTGATTGTCCTGTTATTTTATCTGGGTTCCTTATATATGGGTCCTTAAGAATTAATTATATGAATTTAATTGAGTATTTTCCTCAGAAAAGTATCAGTGTTAGTTTTATTTAATACCAAAACTATTGGCCAAGAAAAGGGAAGCACAGCAGTGGTTCTTGATGTACAAGAAAAACAAAGTCTATCCAGGTTTTCAAAATCTAACTAGTTTTTTTTTTTTTTTGAGACAGAGTCTCACTTTGTCACCCTCCGTAGAATGTTGTGGTGTCACAGCTCACAGCAACCTCCAACTCTTGGGCTCAAGTGATTCTCTTGCCTCAGCCTCCCAAGTAGCTGGGACTACAGTTGCCTGCCACAATGCCCAGCTTTTTTTTTTTAGTTGTTTATTTTTTATTTGTAGTTGTCAGTGTTGTTTTTAGCAGGCCTGGGCTGGGTTCAAACCCACCAGCCATGGTGTATGTGGCCAGCACCCTAACCATTGAGCTGTGGCCACTGAGCCAATGAATGAATACCTAAGTTAATGAATGAATAAACACATGAAGCAACAGGACACCAAAGCTGGCCTCATGACTTAGTTCTACAAACTTTAAAGCATTCCAGCACATGCCTCTCACTCTGACCTATTTTTAGAGATGGGGTCCTGCTCTTGCTCAGGCTGGTCTCAAATGTGTGAGTTCAGGGCAATCCTCCAGCTGTGGCCTCCCAGAGTGCTGGGATTACAGACGTGAGCCACTGCACCTGCCCTTCAAATCTAACTAGTTTTTAAAAACATGAATGAATACACAATTTATAAGGAAATATTTCATTAAAACTTGCTCCTTTTGAGAAAATGCAAAAACAAAAGGCAACCTGCAAGTGTATTAAATATCAAATAATAACATACACTTCTGATAAGGTTGTAATAAAAGTGGAATATAATATATTGCTGATGGCATTGTAAGCTGGAAAAATAATATCAATTTATTTAAAATATTAATAATGCATATTTTTTGACACAGTGATCTCATTCCTAAGAGTGTAGCCTAAGAAATAATTCTTAAAAAATCAAAGATACTATGTGCACAAATATGTAACCTGGAGGTTATTTATAATAGAGGAAAAATTGGTAACAACCAGTCTCCTCTTGTTGAAATTTAGGTTAAGTAAATTATGGTACATTAGCAAGACAGATGATTACATGGCCATTAAAATAATACTAATTATGATGATTATGTAGCAACATGGCAAACATGATATGCTGTAATATAAAACTTACACATACGCACGGAAAAGAACCGTGAGTGAAAATGAAAGCACTACGAGTTTTATTATTGTCATTGTAACACTTTGGAAAACAACAGCAACCATTAGGCTCACAGGGGTGCAGACCAGGAGCATGGACCCATCAAAGCATCATGGCTGTTTTCACTCACTAATAGTAATGCTGCCTTGGAAACAACTCCTTTGCAGTTTCATCAAGAGAAAACACTATGGTATTATTAAATGAGGGATAGAAACCACTGTGGGTGATCATCTGTGCAGGTCAACCCACAAGGGAACAGTATAGCCTGGAAAAACAAACACGAAAATATTGATTTCTAGGAATCTGACAGTACTGCCCTTGAGACGTTTGCTAAAATCAGACCTTGGAAAAGAATACCTATAAAATAAAATTAAATTAAAAAGGGAATAATCATAATAAAGAGTGAGCACTAATTAATTACTATATTTTGGATGCTGAGTCATGAGTTGATAACTAGGTTTATCACAGGTGCTTTTTTTTTTAATAACTGTATTTTCTACATGGGTTGCTAGTAGCTCATGGAAAGCAGCTGTGTTAATCTTAGCCTTTAATAGCACTTATAACCATGGACATAAGCTGAGCCCGTTATCCTTTAAAGCTCTTTTATCCATGGTTGCTCCATAATCTTAGGAGAGGGAGAACTGTTTCCATTTTATGGATGAGGAAATTGAGACCCAGATGTGACATTAGCCCAAGGTCACATAGCTAGTAGAGATAACAGTTGTATTCAGACTTGTGTGTCCCACTCTAGTGACATATACAAGTGATGAGGATGAACATATAAAGTGTATGGATTCTAGGCCTCTCCCATCCCAGCTTCTGAGCAGGATTCTGTGTTTATCCTTAAGCTCAGTTAGCACAATGAAGGGTCCTGCTGGGCAGGGAAGAAAATCAGAGCCTGAATTAATTTATATTAGAGTAGCTAGATACTCCTATAAGACATGAATACAAAAAGAAGTAGAGGCCACCGAGAGACAAATTGGGGGTCTAGGCAGTGACGCAGGAAGTTTGGGTTGGTGGCAGTGGCCATAATGAGAGGGGCATTTTTGGCGTTAGCACTGTGCTTCTTTTGGATGGGTCTCCAAGTTGAGATGGGTTTTATGTGGGAACAAGAAAACCCCATTTACCCAGGTTGTGTGTGCAAGGGCTCTGGCTAAAGATTGAGCCTTTGTCTTTCTTTTGTATTTGCATAATAATGGGCTGTGCTGGCATCACTTTGCTAGAGACTTTTGCTATCTGCAATAAAAATCATGTTTTCACACATAGAAAAGCTACATGAGGTCAAAATGGCAGTGAGCTCCAGTCTGTGCTCTTTATAGGGGACACTTTTGGGCTCCATCCCCTGTGCTTCAGCCATCTCAGCCTCCTTCCAGCTGCTCGCACGCTGGGTTGGTCCTGGCCTTGCTCCTAGAAGGCCTTCTTTATGTACTCTCCAGCACTAGTGAACACCACCCCCTCCTTCACATTTCATTAGCACCTCTAGTTTTAATGTAGTTACTAATTTTTCACGAGATACAATCCCACTGCTCAGGTTTTCATATGAAGAGAGGGGAATTGTTCTGGCTTTTTTCACTGCAGCCATCAACTACTCAAGGAAGATGGCTATCCTGGCTGGAGCTTTCCATGTGAGGACTTTGCAGCTAACAAACAGAAAGGGGCTCTTCTTCAAACCAGGGATGTGCCAACATCGTTAGTTTAGGTGTTCTTGGACGCTCAGAATCTGGGATGTAGAGTCCTCTGGATGAGAGCATGGGGTCTGGCAAATACAGTTCATGGCCCCTGAACGCCCCAGCTCACCACTTACCAGCTATGTATGAAAACCCAAATTATTTCAAACATCAATTTCTTCATCTTTAAAATTACAATCATAATCTCCACCTCACTGGGTTGCCATGATGCTAAAATTGGATCGCAGGAAAAAGTACTTTGTGTGGTATTTAGTGAAAAGTAAATAACTGATAATAATAGGATCATGGTAGCTATCGGTTATTATCACCATCACTAATTCCCAAAATTCCTCTGAGGAATCAAGATATAAACACACCAATGTTCTAATACTACAATTGAGAGCCAGGCAAAGAAACAAGATGCCCAGAGGTCAAGCCTTCACCCCGGGAGGACACAAATAAGCCTCTTCCCACCTGCTGAGGCTGCAGTTAGGCACTTTGGCTTCCACCCTGCCCCAGATTAGGGTAGTCATTAACAGACAGTTCCTTGATAAGGAGAGTATCAAGCACTTCAAAGGCAGGAAGCTACTGGCCAGGGGGGCGATGGCCAGCTGGCAGAAGGTTCAAGAATAGATCTGAGACTGAGTATGTCCAGCTCTGCCTTTCCTCACCCCAGCGGTTAGGGGCTGAAGGGTATGATGTGTTTGGGGAAAGAAAAAAAGACACTGTATCTAGGTGGTCCCACATCGCATGGGCTGAGGGAGGAAACAACTTCATCCTTCACTAGGGCTGTTTAGCATCTACCACTCAGAAAGGGGCCACATCTTCTATCTAGAAGTGTCTTTCCTATAACTTGAGTTGGAGGACTGTGGGGGTGGGCCTGAACTGCACTGCAATGTGGGACAAGTTATATTGGATATGAAATGCACCTTCCAAAGGAGAGAAATCTACAGTTGTCTCAGCATAACTGCTAATATGCAGAACTAACATTTTTTTCACCCCATTTTTAAAGAAATTGATTTTATTTGGTTGGAAAGTACCTCTCATGTAAAGAACACTTGTACAGACGTAGTTTGCGGGAGAACTAGGGCAGCCCCATAGATTTGAGGATGGGGTGGGATAGTTTCTTTGGTAAGGGGAAATGATGGCGCAAAGCTCACTTTATCCCACCCTTGGGGGAGGGAGGCGGGAGTGATGGGAGCCCAGGCAGAGGCAAGACCCTGGACTTGTGCTGCTTCTGGCCCACAGCACAATCCAGGGACACTCCACCCTAGACATGTCAGAGGCAGGAGTTCAGGTGTTCCTTGGGCCAGAGGTCAGGTCCCCCTCCACTAGCCAGGGTTGGAGGTCACAGAGAAAAGATGGGAATGCTCCTTGGGGTCAAAGGGCAGCAGGTGGGGGGATTAAACTCTGTAGTCAGAGGTCAAGACATAGGAGCTTCCCTCAGCCTGGACCACTCCCCAGGCCCCCAGGCCCCCAGGCCCTCTGAATACAGCTCTTGGTTCTCCTCCTTCCACCGTCAGAACTTCTCTCCAGTCAGTTCACGGTCATCTAGCACTTCCTCCAGGGCCTGTAGCTCCTGCAGTTTTGCCTTCAGTGTGCTCTGTAGCACCCACACAGGGGGCACTTGCTCATTGAGCCAGGGGGTTTCAGTTGCACCGCAGGAAAGAACTCCACTGTTCGTGAGTCAGTGGCTGTGGCTGGCCCAAGAAGGACATGTCACCCAGCCTCAGACCTTGCACCATTTTTTCCAGCTGCCCTTCACTGTTGTCTGCTGGAGAGCCAAAGGAGGTCCGGGGGCTGTGCTGCGTAGGGGTGGTTACAGGGTATGTGTCTCCATGGAGTAGACTCCAAGCTCGAGCTGGGCTGGGTAGGATCCAGCCTCATCCTCAGGGTCTTCTGCCTCTGTCTCACTGAGGCAGTCTTCCTCTCCAGGAGTGAGGGCCCAGCCTGGAGACTGGTACTTGGAACTGCACGTAATGAGATGGCGCTCCCACATGCTCAGAGGCGCACCCACATGCTCAGATCCATCAGGCTATCAGCAGCAAAGATGGAGCATTTGTACACTCAGGGTGAGCTGGAACACGTATTTTTTCTTCTGATCATGTCCACTTTCCAGACTATAGTTGGAGACATTGACGAGGCCCTCAGCCTTTTCATCTTGGGGCTGGTGGTACCAGTAGAGTGTATGTCCTTTGAGCACAAACCAGCAGTGGTGCTAGTGTAGGCCCATGAAGCCACCGGGTACCTTGCGCAGCAGGAGTCAGCCATCACATTCTGCCTGGCCCGGTTGCTGGCATGACACCGCTGGTGGCTGAGCCGCGTTGCGATGCCTTTTGATTTCCTCCAACCAAGAACAGGACTCTTTCAGGTTGTCCTGGGGGCTCTGTAATCTCAGGAATCTCTGCCACTCCTCCTAGGGGTGCAGCTGGGGGAGCAGAAAGGGTAGGCAGGGGATCATGGTCAAGGGTAGAGGAGCCTGTCTAGGCAGGGCTGGGCCCAGGACTTGGGTTTGAAGTCAAGTCGAAGGCAAATACGTCTTCGGATGGGGCACTGGGCAACACGGGAGCCAGAGATGGTGACTGGCTCTTCAGGTGCAGACAGTCCTGGGCCTGGGGGGACGTCTTTGCAGGGCTCTCCGGCACGGGGATCTTCTTCAGCACTAAGCTTGCCCTGGCTGGCTCCCAAAGCAGCTCCCTCACCAAGTTCTTCCTCAGCCAGCTCACCACCACCTTCTCATTGATCTGACAATCTCGTCTCCAGGCAGAATCTGCAGTCTGGACTCAGTGGGGACCTGGCTGCCCACTTGGGACACAAAGTGCTGACAGTTGTTGGTAGCCTGGATTTCTAGGCCCAAAGGATCATCAGTTGCACCGGCTCGAGCATAGCCGTCTGCTCCAGCATCTCCTCTGGGCAGCAGCTCAGGATGGTGTGGCAGGTCCTGGCCACCTGGCTGCAGATCCTCAGGACTATGCTCTTTCTTAGCTGCTGGCCAGTCCTCCTGCAAGGCTTGGCCCAGTTCACGGCACAGTTCTCCAATCTCCTGGCAGGCCAAGAAGTCATTTATGTGGGAGAAGAGCTACCTGTTAAGTCAGAAGAGAAGGGCACAGGCTCATGCACCAGCTCCACAGCAGCACTGAGGACATCAGCACGGGCCTCGGCACAGTCCCCCAGTTCTGGAAGGAATGGGTCCCCTCCAGCAGCCCCTCTGTCAGCCTCTGCAGGTTCTCTGTCTGTAGCCTGGAGAGCTATTCCACTCCCTGAGGCCACACAGTCAGAGCCTTGAGACTGTGGGGACAGAGCTGGAGCAGGTACTTGCCAGGTAGCTCCCAGTTCTCAAAGGGATAGTTCTGCAGGGATTCATCGAGGCCTCTCAGCCAAGCTGCCTCCTTCCTGGGGGTCTAGGTCTCTATGGACTCCATGACTGAGCTTCACCCACGTGGATCATCCCAGAACTAACATTTATTGAGCAGCTATAACATGCCAACTAAGGTTTTATAGGCTCAAGGAATCCTTACTGCTGTTTCTAAATAGGAATTGCATTACTCTGCAACACACCTGGAGAAAATGAGAGCAGATTGGCTAGCTGTCACAACCACACTGCTAGGACGCACAGACCTAGGACTGGAACCCAAATCTATTCTCACCATGGCGCATTCCTGACTCAGTAAGACGTGTTAGGAAAGCAAATTCCTAATTTCCCCGGGATGCAGAGGAGAGATCAAGTTAACTGTGCTGTGTAAAAGAATTTGGTCAAACATGTGTCTTGTACATGGAGTGCCACGTTTGACCTAGAGAAAGTACAATTTTATTTTTAACAGTCTGAAATCTTTACCTTTTAGAGCAGTGGTTCTCAACAGGGTGCAATTTTGCCCTCCAGGGGAAACTGGCAATGTCGGGGGACACTGGCAATGTCGGGGGACACTGGCAGTGTCTGGGGAAACTGGCAGGGTCTGCAGACACTGGTTTTCACAACTGGACTATAGGCATCTAATGGGCAGAGGGCAGGGACACTGCTAAACACCTTAGAACATGCAGGATGGACCTACGACAAAGAATTACCCAGCTTAAAATGTCAATAGTGCTGAAGTTGGTTTGGAAGATACAGATCCTGGTTTCTATTTTCTTATTCCTGGTTGTGAGCCAAATATATCACTCCCCAAATAGGCCAAGATAAAAACCAACATAAGTCTGCCTCTTATATGTACAGGAAATAAGGCTAATTTCAAACCTTCCACCCCTCTTCCCCTCATCATTTTCTCATTTTATTTATTTTATATTCAATGTAATCAAAACCTCTACTATTAAATCACTTCTAACTTTTAAATCCCTCACCGGCAGGCCATTACAAGAATCAAGATTAGGTGATTTACACAGGTCTGTGCAATTAATTAATTAATATGTATGGGCGAAGGTAGGAGACAGGAAAAGGACAAAAGAGGATTTATGTGGCAATAAAACTAAACTGCTGCCAGCCCATGTGGTCGGGGAAGCTGTGTATATTCTCAGGGCCCTGGTCCCACGTTGCCACTCCTGGCCCTGTAAGAATTTGGGGTTGGGGTGGTGTTTGCTGAGAGTATGGTGAAGGAATCAGGGCTCTCCTCTGCCCATGTGAAGGTGGAGGTCAAGACGGGTATCAGGGTGGCAGACAACTTAGGTTAAGGGTAATAAAACAGCTGATGCATGCAAAGTAACCTGAAACTTCTCATAACTCTCAGTAAATTAGAAACCACAATGAGACTGGTCTGCATATGCCATACAGTGTCCAGGTATTTGGTTAAACATTATTCTGGGTGTGTCTGTGAAGGTATTTGTGGATGAGATTAATGCTTGAACGGGCAGACTGAGTAAAGTAGATGGCCTTCCCTAATAAATGTGAGTGGACGTCATTCAATCCATTGAAGACTTCAGTAAGAAGATAATTCAACTCTTTCTGTCTCACTGTCTTTCAGCTGGGACTTTGGTCTTCTCCTGCCTTTGGACTTAGACTCAGACTACATCTGTACCATTGGCTGTCCTAGATCCCCAGTTTGAAGATCTTGGAACCCCTCACCCTCTATAATCACGTGAGCCAATTCCTCGTAATAAATCCCTCTATATATGTATGTTCTATTGGCCCTGTTTCTATGAAGAACGCTGAGCAGGACAGTCTATAGGTAATGTGATAACCACAATGGTAAGCACTGCCATTAACTAAGGACTTGCCATGTGCCAGCACAATGCTAAGAACCTATGTCCACTTTTCAGTAGCCTAAGTTGGTACCATGACCTCATTTCACAGATGTAGGAAGCCACACTGAGAGTCAGAAATGACCCAAGACAGGCTGTGGCTTTCAGGCTAGGCTGGGGACTCCTGATCCAGGTACGGAATGTTGGGGGCTGTTGCTTCCAGATATGTTATGCAGAAAATACAAGGTCACAAGATCTCAAGGTCCCATGGGAACATTTTCAATCATTTATACTTAGAAAGGGTAGGAATGCCCTGGCTTCCATCTTCCGCCCTCCCACCCCTTGGTTTTATAGTTTCTGTTAGGATGTGATTGGTTCTGATTCTAGAAGAGTATAAGAGGCTGGGTAGTCTGGGGAGTATTGAAAGATTCTGGTGACAAGTGAAGCTGCCCCCACCAGAAATGCTGAGAGTGAAAGAACTCACTTGTCTGCAAACTGTCTCTCTCCTTTCCCTCAGGGAAAAATAGCCCAAAGACACTGCATTTGTTCCCTTATGGTTCTACTCCAAGGAAAGCTGTCAGTCTGCACTCTGAGGCTTAAACCCTCTCAGGAACAGGCTCTAATTCTGCTGGGCTAAGTCAGGTCTCTGGATTCCAGGGTTTAAGAATGCTGACATTTCAACGACAGGTTCTCAAACTTGACTATATCAACTGCACCTAAGGAAGCTTTTCAACATTTTTATTTCATCTTTCCATTTCTGCTGCTTTAGGATATCCAGGAGGAGAGATGGAAAATTCTGTGTAATGAGCAGTTTGGTGATTCTCATGAAGCCAGCTTGGCAAAAGTCCATGGAAACACCTACGTCTTTCCCCCAATACTTAAATAGTAGTTATTTGTTCTTCAGAGAAAAGTGGCATAGACTGTAGGAAAATCTAGTTTATGACCTTGTTCTTTTCATATAATAAAATACAAAAAAATATTGGCTATAACATAGTACAGGGGTCCAAAGACTTGGTTTTAGGGTGAGGCATACAGGAGTGCTTTGAGACTTGAGCAAGTTGCCCAACCCATACAAGTCATGGGGATGTAGACATGTTCCATCATCACAGTACAGTTTGCTTTTTACAGGTTCCTCGTACATCAATTGACCAACAAATATTCCATTGAGCATTTATGAACGTGTCCTGCACTGCTGCCTGGGAGGTTGCTGGGGTTGAGGGGTTTCACATCTACCACAATACAATGCATTAGAAACTGTAGCATAACATATTAGAATCGCTTGATGCTGTAACTGTCTCTCGACTAGCACTTTTCAAATTACACATGTTGTGGAGATCTGGACGAAACACAGATTTCTGGGCCCCAAGAGAGACTGATTCAGTAGGTCTGGGATGGGCCTATGAATATGAATTTCTAATAATACAGTAGATGCTGATAATGTTTTGAAGATTTCTCTTTAAGAACCAGAGCTGCATCGTTTCTTGGCCTTTTGGCTAAGATCAAGTGTGAAGAACCAGAGCTGCCAACCTCAAGTTCCTCTGGGCAAAGAGTGTGCCTGATTCTCCCTTCCTGTAGTATGGGTGGAATGTCCGCAATATCTAAGGGGCTCTGGAATTGGTTGTTGAGTGAGTGCATGAATAAATGAATGACTGTTTAGAGAAAGTTACATGAATGAAGTTAGCAGTTTCTTCAAGTACGAGCAGAATTTGTTGGGGGGGGGGTCCATATTCTCATTCTCTAGTGAGAACTGGTTTAGGAATTTTAGTGTATGCAAGTATCTAAACTCTATAAATTCTCTGTACCCACTTAGGACATCTATTAACTTCAGTCTTGAGGGAGGATTTCCACAAAAAAATGGAAAAACTTTGCCCCATTTAACGGCCATTTTGAACTGAAAGCCTGCTGACCATAGCAGACTATCACCTTGTACCACTTGAATATGAGATGATGCGTTTCTGGGAGGAAGTATCATCAGGCCAGATGGTCTCAGCAGGGATGTGTTTGTACAGCCAATTAGTCAGAAGTAACCTCAGTTACTGCGTTTTCTGCACTGGACAGAGCCAAGCATCTTAAGACATCGCATTCTGACAGCCACACGAAAAGCTTCCTGAAGAAAACTCTGACCACTGACAAAAGTAACTCTGAATCTCCTGAGAGAGCATAAACACCTTGAGGTTTAATCCACGGTACTATTGAAATTCCCCTCCATCTTCATGATGTCAGATTGGGTGGCAGATGATACACATATTCTGAGGAATTGTTTTCCAATTTCTCTCATCGCTTCTGTGCCTGTCTTACCTGGTCACAGAGCATAGGGCCTGAATGTATGTCAACTGCAAGAATAAGTAAAGTTCCCATTTATTTTCCTTTTTTTGATAAATTCATCTAATCTCCTCTTTGTCTTTCTCTCTATTTAATTTTATTTTAATTTCAAGGGCTTCTTTGTTGACTGGTCCATCAGCTTCTTCATTGAAATGTTATTCTATAAGATTCACCACTTCAGAAAAAAATAGATTCAGACAATTTACCCAGATCCTGCAGCTTTACCAAGAGAAAGGGAAAGGCATACTTTTAAAGGAAAGTACAAGGTCTATGTTTCTTCTTTTGCATGCCAAGTCTCAAGAGGTTAGAGCTGTCTTTTTTTAAAACAATGGATACAAGCTAAAAATGTATTAACAAATAAGGCTGAGGACAATGATTAAGTTTCACCATGAAGAATCTTAGGATGAGCCTCACAGAACAGTGCTCCTCAAATTTTAAGATATGCATATAAATCACCCAGGTATCTTGTTAAAACGCAGATCACACAGTTTTATCAGCTCTCAGGTGATACCAGTGCTTCTGGTCTGTGGACCACACTTAGCCAATCCATAGAATTCCTTCATCTACAGCAGCAATGTCCAGAGAACTTTTTGCAATGACAGAAATGTTCAACATCTGTTCTAATATGGCAGCCGTTAGTCGCATATGGCTACTGGGCATTTGAAATGTGGCTAGTATATGGAGAAAATCACTTTTAAATTTGATTTAATTTTAATTCATCTACATTTAAATGATCTTGTATGCCTCAAGGCTACCATATTTGACAGTACTACTCTGTAGAGGGACACAACTAAGATTCAGTAAAAAAAAAACTCAGAGAGAAGAAACTTAAACAGTAAGACGAAACTTCAAATCCTTTCACTCGTACTGTAAATTCATTCTTGTTCCCACTCTTCCCTTTCTTGCTTTCTGCAGGGAGGGCTCAAGACTTCCCCTCTGTTCTCCATTAAGTTCCCAGAATCACTCTACAAAACAGTAATTAGGAAAGGCTCTGTAAACATTCTGAAGAGCAGGAGATTATCTCGTTTACATAAACCTCATTGAGTTGGCAAAACCAAGCAGGAAATCTTACGAGAAAGAGTTCCTTCGTTAGGAGTCCTTTCACCTTGGGTTATGTCTAGAGGATTCTGAAGAAGACTCTAAGGTTTCTGCACTGTGGGGTCTGGACCTTTGGCCCAGAATGCAGGGACAAATGCAAATAGTCCAGACATTCCACAAAAGCTTAAAAGAAAAAAGAGCTCAGTTCAAGTTGAGTTCCCCCAAATGAAAAAAATGCTGAGAGTGGGAAAAGGACAGGGCTTGGTTTTGTCTAAACTGGAGCCGTCAGCTCTCAGCAGGTTACAATCTGTATCACAGTTAACGAGGTTTGAAGATCTTCCCTTAGCTGGTGAGGGCTAATTTCCATTGAGGAAAAAGTTAGGAGTCTCGGATGTCTTAATGATAACAGATAATTTCTCTGCGTGGGCAGAGCTACAAAGCCAGTTGCTATGAAACTGTGTGGACTGGGCTATTTCTTCTGTGTACACTGTTTCCCCTTAAATAAGTCACTTGGCATGAGTCTCAAACCTGCGTGGGGACCCTTGTGATTAATTGCTTGAACTGGCTGCTGGCCATCAGCAAGATCTTGCAATTTACCAGGTCCTATACTGAATTATGAAGCTGAAGGTTTAATGAGATTTTTAGCTAATAGAGCCCAGATGTCCAAGACTATGATGTTTGAAATCACATTGCTTGCAAGGCTGTGGGGCTTAAATCTTATTTATTTTTTGCTTACTGATTTTCCTGTTCCCATCTTTATGTAATCTTGGACCAGTCAAATGTTAAGACCCTCATTGTGACATACCATATATAGAGACTCATTTACATACACACACCTGTGGCCATACACACACCAGCCCCGAGAACCCAGAGGGATGAGCGCTCTCTCCCTTCCAGCCCAGCCTCTTGGGACTACCTTTCAGCCAAGGATGTGGTAATGAACAGCCCTACCACCACCTTGCTGCTATGCAGCACTTAACTTCCAAATTGCTTTCGCACATTTAATTGCATCTTATTCTATCAGGGTCTAGGACAGCAGTTCCCAACCTGTGGGTTGCGGTCCCTTTGGGGGTCAAACGACCCTTTCACAGGGGTTGCCTAAGACCATCCTGCATATCATATATTTATATTACGATTCATAACAGTAGCAAAATTACAGTTATGAAGTAGCAACAAAAATAATTTTATGGTTGGGGGTCACCACAACATGAGAAACTGTATTAAAGGGTCGTAGCATTAGGAAGGTTGAGAACCACTGGTCTAGGAGAAAAGGGCTGGAGCAGATATTATTATTTCCCTTTTGCATGAGGAAAGTGAGGTACACAGAAGGGAAGGGCCACTAATGGCTAATGTTTGTGGAAGCCTTATGTGCCAAGAAGTACTGTTCCCATGGGGTTTACATGCATCATTTCTTTTAAGCCTCAGATTAGCGTGTGGGTTGATAGGATTATCAACTCTACTCTGAAATGGGAAAACTCATGCACAGAGACGTTGGCTCACATAACTAAAAACTGATGGAACTGGGGTGGAACTTGCTGTGGCTCTAAGTTATGTGGACTGCCACCTCCCCCAGGAAGGATTGTCAGAATCACAGACACGACCTGGAGTCTGTTGTTAGTATGACATGTTTTTTAGGTTTTTTGCAAGGAGCAAGACAACCCCCAGGTACATTTTCCCAATGAGAAGCCCCCTCGGAGGGGATTCTATTTAGTGGTATCTCATTTGGAAAAAAAAAAAAAAAAAAATACTTGGTTTAATATTCTAGGCCCTTCATGATAGTACCACCACCTCTCCTTCTAGCCCTTTCCACAGTGCAGTCCAGGCACAGAACTTGCCTACCTTGGTTTATATGGTTCCCATTTCCTCCCTGGTCCTCCTATTCAAATTTTACCTTTTCTACAAGAGCCATCTTACACACTCCTTACAACAAGAAGGGATCATACTTGCTCTTAAAGCCTATCTCTTCCTGTTCCGAACCTCCATATGACTTTGTTGAAGGGATGGATGAGCACATGGAATAAATATCATTTCTTGGTGGCTAAACACAGGGGATATAGAGATGAATAAAAACAACCCTCACTCTTGCCTTCAGGAAGCTCCTAGTCTAAGGAGATACACAAGCAGAGGAACCACTATTGTATGATGTCCTGCAAACTATTCTGGAAGGGCCAGATTCCAGGGGTGCAGAGAGGAGGTTCTCATTGCTGTTTAGAGATACAACTGGGAATTCTGCCCAAGCCTTATCCTCCTTCCAGCTAAGGAAACTTCATTTGGGAAGGAATTACTCTTAATGCATCTTTGCACAGGCCCTGAACATCCAGTGTAGTCTCCTAAGTTAAACAAACATAAGATAAATAATGAAGGATTATATTAGAAGTGATCAGGTCCCCCTCATCATGGCAGAAACAGCTAGAATCCTCCCCTCCTGTCTGAGCAGGGGAAATGAAGAAAAGGGAAGCAGACCTTTGGTACTGCCCATGGTGGGCCCTGCAGTGGTGCTGGTCCAAATAAGAAGAAAGAGAGGAAATACTCAGTGTTTCTGAGGGGTCACTGAGCACCACAGCTCTCCTGTGTAAGGTGTCTTGGAATATACTGTAATGTGTTACCTTAAAGTGAAGTCTGGGCAGTGTTCCTTAAACATGCACCCCTCAAGGGTTGGAAAATATTTTTTATTTTAAACTATTCCTATTTCAGAGTAGTGACTCTGGTTCTACAGAATGGTGTGGCCCTTCCTGATAAGACACTCTGCACAAGTAGCTACTCTTCTGAATAGGACACTCAGGGAGTTCTGACTTGCAAAAAACTCTCCCTCAGGGCAGTCAGAGTTAGGGTTGGAGGGCCCTGCAATGGCATTTCATTCATATTTTTGGAGGCAGGAGGTAGAATGGCTGCTACAACATTCATCTCTTTCTAGAATCATCACCGTCAGTTGCTTTACAATTTTTTTAAAATTATTATTATTTTTTTTTATTATAGATAAAAATATGCACCATAGATGTGGCCCGACCCATTACCCTCCCTCCAGCCACACCTCCCCCCTCCCTTCCCCTTCCTTGGCCCTTTCCCCATAGTCTTGTGCTATAGTTGGGTTATAGCCTTCATGTGAAAGCTATAGTTTAGCTTCATAGGAGAGCTGAGTACATTGGATACTTTTTCTTCCATTCCTGAGA
>CAUYPK010076171.1:0-41626 GCA_963574355.1 Loris lydekkerianus
GGCCTGAAACTGCCTCTACCTAGATACAGCCAATGTGGTACCATGCCACTGGCCCGACCCTGTCACTCACCTCTTCCCCCGCCTTCTTTCCCTGCCCCTTCTCCACAATAAAAAATAAATAAATTCAAAAAAAAAAAAAAAGACAAGTAAAGAAGTTAGAGCCAGAACCCAAGATACAAAGTGTGGTATCACTGAATTTTTAGTGTGACCCATACAAATCAATTAGCTGCTTAAAGAATTATTAATGGTAGTTAGAAGCAATCATCCAATCAGGTCCAGAAATTTCTTAGTATATATAGTTAACTAAATAGTATATTTTTGATAACTTCTTTTTTGACTAAACTTGCTTTTCTTTGGATTTCAAAAAAATTTGAATGGGCTATAGGGAATTACATAAAAAATGCAAATCAGTTAATTCATTAAGTACAGTTAACATGATTCTGTGATGTTATATATATCAATTGACTCCTAGCCTTTTTACCATGGATATTTTGTCTTTTCAGTTTTTTAAGGAGTTCCTAAAACCACATGCAAGAAATATTATTCAAAATATTTGTACTATTTTTTTGTACGCAAAGTGGCTTAAATTAAAATTTATTTAAAATGCATGATTTCATTATGCATTTTCTTACAACATGAGTACAACTGTTGCCATGCAAAATGGCCCATTAATTTTTTGGCATTATAGAAAGTATATTCATGTTATAAAATATGACTGGAAACAATGATAAAATGAATGGTGGAGGCACTAATGAATGACCTGTGCCACAATTGTTTACTGAGCTATTTACAGGCCTAAGTGAGCCCCACATGGACAGCAGTTACATTCATCTTTCTATCCCCAAGGCCTGAAAATTGTTTGACATGTGATAATACTATAGTGGCTTTGTTGAATCAATGTTTTGATAGCGTATCTCAGACACACACCTATGGAGAATGGATTTTATTTTTTTATAGACATTCTTACATTTCGGAGTTGAAATAGTTTTGATTCTCTATAAAAAAGCTACATCTAGGCCCCCAAAGCTAAGTTAGGAGCCACAGATACCCGCTTTCCTGTCACTACTTGTAGACACATACTTATTTGTGTTTGGCTAATTAAAATTAATCACACTAGTTCTCCCTTCCCTTCAAGGGCATTGCTTCCCATTAACTTAAATGAAGCTTGTTTGACTTCAATGAAAGTTTTTACCTGCATAGGGACAGTAAGGAATCAGGACAAATATCTTTAAGGCTGTCATTTGTCACCATGAACAAAAGAAACAGAGATCTTTAGGCAGGAGCCGCCGTAACACACTTCACGTGCCTCTCTTAATTCTATCCTTGCTGACAACCCATGACTGCCACATAAAAGGAAGCATCAGAATTATAATTGAATGGTTCTGAAATATCAGAGACAGAACCCCTGAAAAGGAAGTTCACAAACTTATTCTTCGACAAGGTTAGTAATTTGAGTACCTACAAACGGCCAGAGCACTGGTGACAGCATTTCCAATGCAGAGCACATACATTCACTTTTGAGTTGGTGTTGAATAGGAAAGCATGGGAGCTCAACTTTATTCCACCAGCACACAGTCCTTTGACAATTGTCTACTGTTCAGAACACTCCTGAGCGACAGAAAGTTAAAGAAGGGAAAGGCATCTGAGCCACCACTGTGATATCATAATATCCATGCTCTAAAACTTGAGCATTTTATTCATAGTATATTTATTTCAGGCAGAGTAGGAGGTATTAAGAATATTGGCAGAATTGAAGTGCCAATCTGGAGAACACCTAGGAAAAAAGTCTCATGTTTTAAAGTTCTCTAGAAGTCAAAAGAAATGAGATAGTATTGTATCTATAAACTCCCAGCTTTAAGAATTGACAATAAATATTAGTTCCTTCTTTAAACCCTTATCTCTTTAAAATGAAATAAAATTATGAGTTGAATAACCTGGAAAAAATGCAATAAAATATTACCAGCAGGCCGGGCACGGTGGCTCACACCTGTAATCCTAGCAGTCTGGAAGGCCGTGACAGATAGATTGCTTGAGCTCAGGAGTTTGAGACCAGCCTGGGCAAGAGGGAGACCCCATCTCTAAAAAATAGCCAGGCATTGTGAAGGGCTCCTGTAGTCCCAGCTACTCAGCAGGCTGAGGCAAAAGGATTGTTGTGGGCCCAAGAGTTTGAGGTTGCTGTGAACTATGACACCACAGTACTCTACCAAGGGAGAGAAAGTGAGACTCTATCTCAAAAACAAACAAACAATAAAATTACATGCACACCCATTTCCACCATAAAGATGAGAGTGTACAGAAAAAGACTGATATTTATTTATTGAATCCCAAGTCTAAGAACTGGGCTTTATATATGTTATCTTATTTAAATGTCCTAAGTGGTCCAAAGAGGAAGTTGGCATTGCCTGCATTGATATTTGAAGTTCATAATTAAATTTTTTATTATAATTGTAAAAAGATAGTTCTTTTAATATTACTCATCTTCTACTTGTCCTTGTTAATTATCGTCTTTCCATCTGAACAAAACATCTGTTCCTACCTGAAATTCCATCATTAAAATCATTCTTTTTGTTGAAGCCTCTGTCTCTGCAAAAGCTTCCCGTGGAAGCACATGCTACCCAAGTCAGGTAAACACCAGCCATTAAAGCCACTAAGATTTTCATAGAGATCAAGTGCAGATAAAAACAGCTTTTCCTTTGGAGAAAAAGGAAAAATGTGACTCAAAGCTTGATCTTAGGTGTAGAAACCAAGAACACCCCAGTACTTGGGTCCTGCCGTGTGGGGGCTGGCATGCTGTACTGGGGTTCAGATAGTGAGTCATTAGGTGGATAACACAAGCATCCTGGTTGAGGACGGCACTGAGATCAAATCCCACCTGCCTCCAGTACTGATGAGAACAAAGGGCATTGCAATGAACAAAAATCCATCTTCTCTTTCCCACCTTCCAAACAGAAGGTCCTTTGCCTTCACTGGCATTGGCTTTCAAGTGGAGCCACAGATAAGCATTGGGTGAGCATCAGAGCAGGCTTTCCACTGCCAAACCAAGAATTACAATGTCAGTCACCAGAACTGACACTAGAACCTAAACCTTTATGTAGAGGGGAGGCTGGGCCAATATTTCAGTCAAGAATGAGACGTTTCTACTGGCAGAGGCTTCCAGCTCCATTTCTCAGATCCAGACAGGGAAACCCTCTGGAGACTTTACTCCTTATTGTTTGAGTCTTTTCTCTTTGTTTTTCCCCACAAGGTTGTTTAGCAAACCTCCTTTCAACATCTTCTGCCCACATACATGTAGTGCAATCATCTATATATGTGTTCATAGTATAATTTCTCTCCATATGGATTACCTTAACCTATCCAGAACCATTTATCTAGTGTAGAATTTCCTGATAAAAAGTATTACCTGGGATAATTGTTAAAAATCCAGACCCCTGGACTCTAGAACCTGGGAGAGGCCTGGCAGTCTGGGTCCTGAACATGCACGTGTTTCCCACTGCTGTCACAACCACACCTGCTCCTCTTGCATTTCCTGCACAGGGGCTGGCACTTGGGGATACACCACTCAACAGAAGTTTATGGACTAAACCTGGAATGGTGTCTCCAATGCTAAGCACAGAATAGGACCTTAACATACATAGGGACATAGCTTGTACTTAAAGCCTCTCAAAACATCGCCTCAAATTAATTTTCCAGTCTCACTTCTAATTTCTTTCTTCAGCCACAGTGCGTCCCAAAATGTGCCCATAACATCAGCACACATGGGGAAAATGGGAAAGTATAGCTAGATGTATATTTACAAAATATTCATTACAAGATTATTAAAAAATATTTACAAAATATTCCTTACATGTTGGCCACCTCTTTGTAAAATTTTGTAATGAATGTTTTGTAAATAAATGTGCATTTACCTATACTTTCCTATTTTCCTCATGTACAGTAACTTCAGGGGTGACTCCTGGACACTCTGCACTTCAGAGTCCTTAACAGCCTCCGCATAAGCCCACGCTCCATCACTGCTTTCCCCTCAACAACTAAGCCACAGGTTCTGACGTCTCCCACACAGTTGGTTGGTTCTTCCTGGTACAGCCATCATTTTCCCTCCTTCTCCTTCCCTATGGTACTAAAAAAAAAAAAAAAAAAAAAAAAGCATGTCTCAAATTTTTTGAAGTCTCAAATTTTTCTTCCTCAAATTTTTCTCATTCTCGTCTGAGCCTCTGTGGCCAGTGGTAGCATGTTCGCAGGGCTGCCTGAGCCCAGATGTGGGTCCTCCTGTGCCCTGAACAATTCTTCTTTTGGGGGATGCTCTGACACTTCACCTTCACCCCTGTGCTTTTGGGGCCAACCAAGAGCCCCAGGAGCTCTGGAGCCTGAGGTCATAGAGTCATCCTGGGGTTGTCCTGGGGCCAGTTCCAGGAGGGTGGCCTGATGAATGTATTCTTCCTGCTGGTCAGTGCAGTGTTTCTTTAGAATGGTCCTGACGTGCTGGTTTCGTATGGCCCTCAAATCAGACATAGGAGTTTAGGACTCTAGGCTACACGCAGGGCTCTGCCAACTTTGAACTGTGTGTGTAGACCGTGCTTTCCAACCATGTTCTAATTAGTTCTACTTCCTTCAGTCAGTCTACAGCACCTGAGGGTCGTTCACCCAGGGGGGTCCATTACTGTTGGCGTCCAAAACAGTAACCTTCTCCCTTCATCAGGCTCTATGTTTTAGACAGTCCCTCCAGGTGGCTGCAACTATCTCCTTTAAGGCCTCCAAGACCACTGCTCCACACAGTCCTTTCTATTGTCATCTTTTATTGTCTCCCATGAATGTGGTCATACCATACTATCCTAGGTAGATTTAGATCATGCTGATCCAAGGACAGACATCAGCCTCTTGCCCTTTTGACCCTACCAGTTGTTGGAAACACGTGTGAGGCAGGGGTTCAGACAATGTCGAAGGTGGCCAAATTCCGGGAATGTGATGATTACAGGGTAAATAGCTCAGAGAAGTCATGGTTGGAAGGTAGATTGTTCTACATGTATGCTACAGAATTCTGAATGGTATACACTAAAGATATCAGAATCAAGTTATTCTTTTTCCCTTTTAGTTCAGGTTAATGTGAGGGTACAAATAACCAGGTCACAATATTTTAATTTGTTAGGTAGAGTCCCTCTTGTAGTTGTGTCCTGCATCCGAAAGGTGTGTTATACACTCCATATTGTGCCTATTAAGTGGTTGCATCTCAAGTCTCCACCTCCTTTCTCCTCCCTCCCTCATTTCCCCTTCTTCTAACTTGAATTGAAATGAGTTTTTCTCCTATGTGAGTGTGAATTAGATCATCTACTGGCTTCATATTAATATCGAGTACACTGGATATTTGTTTTTCCATTCTTGTGATTCTTTTGCTAAGAAGAATGTGTTTTGATCCCATCCAGGTAAATATAAAAGATATAAAATTACCATCTTTTTATTCCCGAGTGGTATTTCATATACTACAGTTCGTTAATCCATTCCTGAGTTGATGGACATTCAAGTTGTTTCCATGTCTTGGAGATTGTAAATTGAGCTGCAATAAAACAATATAGTGAAAATATTCTTATGATCAAATGATTTTTTTTTTCTTCAGGGTAGATGCCTAGTAATGGAATTGTGGGATCAAATGGGAGGTCTAATTTGAGTTATTTGAGGATTCTCCATACTTATTTCCAAAGAGCCTGCATTGTTTGAAGTCCCACCAATAGTGTAAAAGTGTTCTCCTCTCTCCATATGCATGCCAGCATCCACAACTTTGGCACTTTGTTGTGTGGGCTATTCTCACTGGGGTTAGGTGATATCTCAGGGTGGTTTTGATTTGCATTTATCTAATGATTAGGGTCTATGAGCATTTTCTCATGTTTGTTAGCCATTTGTCTGTCTTCGTCAGAAAAGGTTCTGTTCATATCTCTTGCCCAGTGAATAAATGAGATTGCTCTTTTTTTGTTGATTAATTTGAATTCTCCATAGATCCTAATTATCAAACCTTTGCCAGATTTATAACATACACATATCTTTTGCTACACTGAAGGTTGTCTATTTGCTTTGATTGTTGTGTCCTTAGCTGTGTAGAAGCTTTTCAATTTAATCAAGTCTCATTTGTTTATTTTTGTTGTTGTTGCAGTTACCACTGAAGTCTTCCTCATAAAATATTTCCCTAGACCTACATCTTCAAGAGTCTTTCCCACACTTTCTTCTACGGTTTTTATCATTTCATGTCTTAGATTTAAATCTTTTATCCAACTTGAATCAATTTTTGTGATTGAGAATCAAGTTATTTATTACTTTTTCTGCATACTCTGGACAAAATGTGCATTCGTCATCACCATTAATGAAGCACAGAAACAATCTTTGAGGAAATTTTAGGGAACCAGTATTCATGGACAGCAGAGTGGATGATGAAGTGGCATAAGTAATATTGTAACTAATATTGAAAAAGATGGTACTAGAGAATCTCAGAAGCAAGACAATATTGCATCAATATGTACAGGACTGAAGGGTCATGACATTCTTATAAGTAAGAACAGCATTGCTACATTTTTATGGTGATTTTAGTCAGAAACAGTAAATCTGAAAATTAAAAAATGAAAGAATAAAACATGAAAAGAAGCTTCCTGTACCCTGATGGTTGTTGCCTGGATACTGAAAAGATTTCGCACACATTAATTGAACAAGAAAAAAATGCTTAAGTTTTCATTCTTTCCCCATTTTTCTAAAAATTCAGACATTAGCCCTTGAATTTTCTATTACTATTTTCAATCAAATTGGTTACATAGAAAGAGACATTTATTGGGTTTTTTTGGCCTGGGGTCTCATACAACTTAAGGGCATCTGTGCTAAGCGACTAATGTGCTTAGTCTGTTTCCATCTTCACAAAAGCCACAGTAACCCTGTTGTTTCTTTTTATGCAGAAAATAAAACCTAGAGAAGTTAAGTACTTTGCCAATGCATGTAGTCAATAAATGGCTAAACTGCAATTCCATTTTCCAATTCAGGATAACCTGATTCTAGAAAATGTAGGACAAGTCTATTCAATCCAAGTTGTGTTTCCAACCTAACTATGACTTTTGTTCTTTTTGTGGGAATTATTGTCATTATCATCATCAACAATACCATGAATAAAATACTTGTTGAGTATTAGCTACATGCCAGATACCTCTCTAAACATTATTCACATTATACGTTACATGTTTTAGATATCTTACCAGATGCATGCCAAACATACATCCATTAAACAGATGGAAACATTGAGGCCCCAGTTGACTTACCAAGTTACTCAGCTATCAGTGGTAAAGTGGGGAATTAAATCAGGCTCTCTGACTCTGAAGCACCAGCAGTCAGAACCAAATTCCCTGGTTTGGTTCCTTTAACCTATATTTCTCAACTAAATTGGGACTTAGATATATACAACATTGCAAACCACAACATATGACTGGAATCCATCCATGATTTTACTCTCTGGTCTGGTGATTCTTTCAACTTATTTTCACAGTGCTTGGAATAATCTGAAGGGTTAGCATTGCCAGTTGTAATGGCACCTCTGATTCTTATAGATATGGCCTTATGGAAAAGATTCATGTGATTCAAAAGATGGGCTTTGTAGCTGGTGATTGGGGGAGGGGGGGAGGCATAGGAGGAAAGCGACAGCATCAGTTATCACTAAGAAAAATACCACAAAAGGAAACTGATTTTAATTCAAGAATAGTTCATCATGAGATCATATATGTGCCCAGGTGCATATGTGTATAAACATGTATGTGTTGATCCTATTTCCTTAATACTCTATTTTCTTGCACTTATTATAGTACTTTTGTTTATATTTAGGAATGGAGAATTTTATACTCGAAGGTGTACATTTCACCATAGCACAGACATAAGGAATATATCAAGTAGCACATTCACTACAGAGATCTTGGCTTAAATATAGCACAATGTCAAATATGTGGCCAAAATTTGATAACGGTGGTCAGCAAGTCAAGTATGTGAGACTATTTGTAAAAATTCAGATAATTAGTGCAAAATTTTAGTTTTCATCCAGATGCCTGCTAACCACGTCTTATCATTTCATGTTTTTCTCTCACTACATAGAATAGCAAATATTTTACCCCATCATACTCTTAGCAGTAGCATATCCACAACAAAGCTGAAATAAAAGTGTAAGACTTAGAGATTTATAAGTGATAATTTTTATGTTCTTATTAATTCTCGTTTAAAACAAAAATTCTGATGTTATTATTATTTTTTTTTACTCCATCAACTCCTGCTTTATTTCAAGATTCCACTGATCATTTACAAATGGTGAGAAGCCTTTTCAACCCACTCTCTATTTCACCCCAGGTGAATGAACTCTGCATTTTGAATTCTAAATGGGCAGATAGACGTACTGTAATGAGGCCACAAAGAAGCAGGTTTATAACTTGGAACATTATGGCACCGGGTTCAGAGTAGGGGAAGCGGCGGTGCGGTGCTGAAAGCCTTTGTCTCTGACTCATGCGGATAAACTCCAGCATTTTCTAGGACTATTAACAATGCAGGATATGAAGGGAAAAAAATAAAGACACATGAAAGGAAAAGAAAGAAAGTGAATTAAAATGAAGCAAAACTCTTGGGATGGTTTATGCTGTAGGGTATTTTCCCAGAGTTCTGTCCAAGAATAATCTAGTAAAAATGTGGACAGAGAACCACCGACCCCTGCTTTCCCCTGAACATATGCAGCTCTGATCAGTCTGGTATTTCAAGAAAAACAAGGTCCTGAACCCAAGTCCTCAGACACATAACAAAGCGCACTTCACAGCTGTGATGCACAGCTACCATCAGCTCCGAGGCCTGAGTGGGTCCCAAGACAATGCCTCCTTTATCACCCAGAGGACAAATTTCTAGACAGCAATATTTTCTGCTTGAATGCTTCGAGCAGCTCGCGCAACTCCTGACTGAGAGGGAAAACTGAGCTCAGAGTGTTTGCTGAGTGATTATTTTAATTTACTACTTGATGTAAATCTAAATGAACTGACACCCAGCTCAAGATGGACAGAAAACAATCACTGCAGAGGGTGGGGCTGTAGCACGAAGGGGCGCAGGAGGGGGGCTGATGTTCCACTGGCAGCTGAGGTTCACCCAGGCTTTCCCCAACTTTCGCAGTGGCAGTGTATTAGATGGGGGGAGCACGTTGGGCATCCCATTCCCTTCTCTCAATTACCATAATAAGTTCAGTAATTCTGTGCTGTTTATTTATCAGGGGAGGATAACAAAGGAAGCTGAGGAAGTCTGTTCTGGAGGCATCATGACAAAGCACCAGACAGAAAGCAGTCACGTGTGGGGAGAAGAGCAAAGACGCCACTTCTCAAGCACCTGATTTATTCTTTCTCAGTATTTGGAAGGAAAAAAATTATCTTCAAGGAAAACAACTGAAAATGCAACAACACAGGTTATACAGATGAGAAAATGGGCTAAGATGGGGAGGGAGAAACCGGAGAGCAACTTGTCAACTAAGTTTTAATTCCTCATAAAATGATATTTGTCCTTCATGCCAATTATTTTTCCAAATTTACCAGCACAGATAAAAGATTGTTTTTTTTTTTTTAAGAACTATTCGGTTAAGTTCCTCCAGCCTTCCTTTCAAAGTGGAAGTTCTTTCAATGCAGAGAATATTTCTGAGAAACAAGATGGCAAAATCATAGCTGCACCTGGTTAAGATGAGCATGAGATTTCTTTGTGATGCTTGTAAGATATTATGCAAAGCATCATTTCTCTCTCTCTTTTTTATGTTTTTTAGCTCATGGAACACAGCACTAAGCAGTTGCAGGACCAAGATACAGATTCCTATTTCCAGGTTTGTCTCTTCTGTCTAAAAAAGACTTCCATTTCAGCCATGTCTGCCTAGTATCCCCTTCAAAAAAATGGCAATGTTTGCTAATGAGCTTAATCCTGGTTATTTGTAGCACTGTTATAAATGGCACAGGGGATGCGTATAAATCCCCAGGCATGATTCTGAAAATATGTCCAATAGAGGAAAAATATATCACCACTTGTTTTCCACAATCACAATATGGAACCGAATTATGGTTCCTATCTTATATATATAGAGAGAGCCAATTTATATCTTTATATATCTATTTGGTGAATGCAACATCGATATATGTGCATCTGTTGGGTACAATGGAAGCTGGCCATTTCCCATTGATCTGGGTCACTGCTTTTCTAACTGGGAGCCCTCTAGTTGTCTGTAATAGCCTTGAACACTGCCATGATGGCCACCATATGTGGTAAGTAAGGAGAAGTCGGCAGGCTGACTCTTCCACCTTTCCTTTTATTATATTTATATATTGGGGTTGTTGAATTTTTTTGCATGATTTTATTTTGGGTGTAGCATTTGCTTAAAAAAAGATATTTTAAAAAGGAGGGATTTTCTGGAAAAACTGTTGCTCCAGATTGTCCCTAAAAGACTGAGAAAAGCAATGAAAAAACACAGTCACCTGTCCGGAAGCTGTCACTGTGGGATGCCTGATGCCTTGTCGATAACATGCATATCAGTGCTGTTTATGTTATAAAGATATAAAAATAAAATATTTCCAGTGTTGCCAATTACTTCTCTTTCACTGGTCACCTATGTTTGTCCAGGTAGATATATATAGACAGAATCGGATCCTGTCAAATTATTTGAGTCCCCTACATGTTTGTTTTAATGCCTTTCTTATGGTAAGTCACTTGTATCATAACTTTGTATATGGTATTTCAGATAACTCATAGGTGAAAGGCTCCATTAGGTGCTGAGGATAGAGATGATTAGGGTAATATCCTAGAAAGATTATGGGGAGAATTTGATTATGTTTGGTTTTTTGGGAGAGCATAGTAGGGTGATTGAATTTTGTTAAATGGATTGGAATTGGCCATTCGAGCCCTTTCTGTGAGCCAGAAATGTCATGGACAACTCTCTGTGCCTCACTTACTGAGGGAATCCCATTTATGAATCAAAGTTGAAGCATTCTGTTTTCAGCAAAGCTAAAGTACACCTCTTGGACTGAAATACACATCAGATCTGACTGCTATACACAGAACTCACAAAATCTAGCTACAAATCCTTCAAATACTTCTTTTTAGAAAGCTAATTGATACATAGACCTTAGTCTTTTATAGAAGAAACATGTTTTTCTTTAGTGAATGAAAAGTTGACTCGAAACTGGGCCTTTTTCAATACCACTGACAGCTCATGAAGAAGAAATTATTCTCTTGACTTATAGTTTTATATGACTGTGACTTACAGACGTGGGATAGAAGGAAAAGAAAAGGGCTGATTTGATTGAATAATATAAGAGAATGTATTTGATTGAATGATTAAGATAGGAATTTTCTTCTAGATTGTCATTCCTCACTTATACCAACTCGGACAAACGCAAGCAGGAACTTTAATAGGCTTTTAAAATAACTCTTTCATAATACAGTAGACCATACAATACTGTTTAGATTATTTTATTTCCATAATAAACTCTCATTAAGTATATTTATCTAATGATATGACAGAACTGAAGGGAAAGGGAATATAAAAAGATATGTGCATGTGTTAAACATTAGCCCTTGAAGCAGATTTATAAATAAATTACATATAATTTATAGAATCATGCCATATTTATAATTGCATGTTTAAAGCAATCTTCTTATGGTAATTGTGTTGTATGGCCAACTCTAAGAAGGCGGAAATTATAAATTTGTATTTCCAGAGTTTACTGAAATGCACTGTCTTTTATAGGTAAAATTATATTGTGTAAAATTCAGGGTGGAAAATGAAGCTTCTATTTCAGTGTGACTCATACCCCATTACTAACCGTTCAGAAGGCTCAGCATAAAAAATTAAGTGTTCACAATTTCTCAAAGAGGTCATTGCTTAAATTCCAAATTAATTTTCAAACAAGGCTGCTACAAAAGAATCGATAAACTTTGTATGACAAAGCAAAACTCTGCCAGTGCATTCAAGATAAATGATATACAGATTCTCTTAGCATGAAGGATTTCAGCTACACACGCAGCCTTACAGGGCATGCTGCTTCTCATGGCTCCTTCTGGAAATATTTTGAACACAACAAACAAGAGTGAGACTGTACACTACCTGAGGAACCAAAACAGCCAACCCCAGTGACCTCAAAGGTATTATTAATTGTTAGGATGCTTCTTCTCAACCCCTTAGACAGGAACAATAAGTGAATTAACCCACCATTATGATAAGAAAATAAAAACATATTATGTTGCCTACTCCTAAAAGTGTAGCGTAACCTTATGAAGTGGTGTGAGGGACTTGTTAAGTTACACTTATAGACAAGAAAACTGATAGGTGCTCAAATGAGTAAAATCATTCATTCATTCATTCATTCAACAAATAGTAATGTTTATTAATCATCTACTCCAGGCACTGCTCAGAGTGTTAGGAAAATATCTGTGAACAAAACGCCTCTACCCTCAGGGAGTTTTCATTTTAGTTTCAGTGATATATTCAAAATGATAAAGAAAAACAATCTCAGGTGTAGGGAATAATAAATGGGGTAAGAATAGAATAATAGGCCAGGTGTGGTGGCTCACGCCTGTAATCCTAGCACTCTGGGAGGCCAAGGTGGGAGGATCACTTGAGCTCAGGAGTTTGAGACCAGTCTGAGCAAGAGGGAGACCTTGTCTCTACTAAAAATAGAAGAAAAAAAAAAAAAAAAAACCCAGCCTGGTGTGGTGGTCCACACTTGTAGTGCCAGCTACCCAGGAGGCTGAGGCAAGAGGGTTGCTCAAGCCCAGGAATTTGAGTTTGCTGTGAACTATGATGCCCCAGCACTCTACCCAGAGCACCTGAGTAAGACTCTATCTCAAAAAAATAAATAAATAAAAAATAAAAAATAACAGAATAATAAAGGTCACTATTGTAGGTTTACAGTCAAGGAAGTTCTCCCTAGTGAGGAGCTGGGCTTAAAGCAGGAATATACTGGGATGATAAGTAGAGCCATAAAAAAAAGGAGGGGAGAGAGATTGGAAAAGAGAAAGAGGGTGAAATCAGAGAGACAGGTGGAGGTTAGCTCAGCTAGGCCTTGCAAAGAAAAGTCAGAATGGCAGTCAGGATGTGCAGATTTATGTGGTAATAACAAACAACCCTAGAATCTCCATGGCTGAGGACATCTTTTTTTTTTTCTCTGCCTACCACAGTTAGGTCAGAGGTTTGCAGTGGGTCAGCCTTATCCTAGGAACATGGTAGACAGAGCAACCACGGTCAAAAAACATTGCCAGTCATAGTGGCAATGGGAAAGGAATCTTTGACGGGGCCTCAATCAGCGATTAACATTCCACCATGGCAGGGACACAGAGCATTTCCACAAACAGTTCATTGGAGAGATCAGTCAAATAGTCACAGTCAGTAATGGTGAGAGAGGAGAGAAGAGACAGGCGTGGGCAGGGAGCAAAAGGCACCCAGCACACAGAGAGCTATGAATATTTTGCAAACAGTATTCTTGAATTCTATGGTAAGAATATCAAAATTTATTCCAATAAGATGGGAAACTATGGAAAGATTATGAGCTGCATTTAGCTGGATTTTATGTAGAGAACATAGAGTTAAGGCAGAACAAGAGAAGCACAACGTCTCCTCATTAGACGATAGCAATTGTTTAGATAAGAGATCACGTGGGCTCAGGTAGTAGTAGTGGAGGTGGAGAGAAATGGTTAGATTTGGATCCCATGTAGACTAGAGTTATGCACAAGTCTCTCTGCTCATGATTCTGTTTTTTGTTTGTTTGTTTGTCTGTGCTTGGTTTTATTTTGTTTTATTTGAGACTTCAAACCCATATACCTGAGCAAGTGTCATCAATGTGTAAAACAGCCTGGTAAAATATAACAGGAAGTGATAGAGCCTGTGGCCAAACTGAGCAGAGCATACCTAAAAGGCATGCAAATTTAGTTTTTTAAACAGAAATTTTGCAACTTCTGCAGTTTGCATACTTCATAGTTAAATCAAACTAGTTAAAATAACAAGTGAGTAAATGAAACAACCAATTCACCAACTCTGGGTCTAAAGAATTTTAGTGACAAGTTGGCACATATAAGGCAATACATAAAACCTACATTAATGAATCACCTACCAGCCAGTTAAAAACTCAGCTTAATCAAAAAGTGACAGACTGAGTTAGCATCTTTTCAAAACTTGCTATATAATTTCCAGCTCAACTGAATTTAATTGGATTGTGTGAATCTTAGGATTCATGGCACAAGTTATAGGCTGCTAAGTCCTCTTTTCCACTGAATGGTAGGTAGCTCTACCAAAATTTGGTGTGCAAAGTTGGATGAGTTAAGGAACTACTTGGTAGGCATAAATTGATCATTCTTTTTGGAATTGGAGATGGTGAATGGGAGTCTACATTCACAGTCAACACTCAGTGCAAATGTTGGTAATCCAGGGAAGCCTTGAGAAATCATGGTTCTGCCTGGTTCTTAAAATAAGTTGCAAATTTGACCTTAACCAAACATGAAAAGAGCTTGCACAGTCTTACAACCTGCACTAAGTTCTTGTGCTATTCTTGGGTGTGGTCAGTGGACATTGCTCAATACTTAGCACTGAGAGTCCTTTCTCTGGGAAGTATCCATCAGATACCATAACTTTCCCTTTCTTTTCATTTTTCTTCTTTTCTTCCTTCCTTCCACCATCCCTTCCTTCATTCTTTTTTTTTTTTTCCTTCTTCTCTTCCTCCCTCCCTCCTTTCTTCTTCTTTCTTTCTGGAATATTATTGACCCCTTCACAGCATTCCAGACACAGTGTTGTGTTCTAGACATATGGTATTGATCAGGACAAACAGATCTCTGTCTTTGTGTGGTGTACATTTTGAAGGGAGCTTCCTTTCTAATTCAGAGACGTGTGGCCAGCAACACTACTGAATAAACTATGTTCACTATTCAGGAAAGAATATTTTGATTCTTATCAAATGACAGGCACCACAAAAATAAGCATCAAAACACTATAATGTCTACTCAATATTTTGGTGGAATTTAGACTCTTCTGAAGGTTTTGTGTAGATACACCAAGGACAGTGGGTCTCGACCTTCCTAATGACAAAATGTATTTTCATTGTTAAAAAGGGGTCCGCGACCCACAGGTCAAGAACTGCTGCTCTAGGGTATCAGAAAAAAAATCAGAAGGCTCACTGCAGTCTTTACAACCTCCTTCCCTCCCCCTCTTTTGAAGTTTAGTGTAAATAACATTGCTTCCTATGACTTCTAGAAATATTCTACACAACAGGAGAGCACTCAACGCCATCAGATTATTTCATGCCAAATTTGGCCACAGTGGTTCTTAAACTACATTTCATATGTTTCTTATAGTTGAAAATCTTAAATATTTATATAAACTTTCAGTTTTAAGCCAGTAATTCAAAAATTTCAAAATATTATATAAGCCAAACAAAACATATCCACTAGCTACATTTGATCTGGGACTCTCTGGTTTGTGGCCTCTGTTTATACACCATAAATACTGATATTTGTCATTCAACATGGGAGTTTAAATTTAGGGAATTAAATCCCAGTGAGACTGTAAATTCCATGAAGGTTGGGTCACTTGTCCCTTGAATTTCTCAGCCCAGCATTGACCACTGGTGGGTGTTTGGATAGTAGTAGAGGGTAAGTAGAGACTCAGAACCATAGAACCAGGTTCAAATCCTTACTATGCCATTTTCTAGCTATGCCACTCTGGGCAATTTTGAAAATTTATTTGTGCTTCAGTTTCTCTAACCATTAGATGGAGATGATACTAATTATCCTTACCCCATGGGGTATAATGATTAAATAAGTTCATATTTGCAAAATCCTCCCTGAAAACAATTCTGGCAACATAGTAAGAATATCACGCATTTGTTATATAAGTTAAATTAAATACTCAAATAATATATTTGTCGTATAGAATTGCATCATCTACACATACCTCTAATTTAATTCAATGATAGTAACTCATTTGGGAAAAACCCTTTTTCTTATTAGAACCAAAGGCATAACTCTCTGACCTGAAGAATATCAAGAAATGTAAAATCTAACCATAGACTTATTCTGAAATGTGTTTTATACTGCTTTATTTTTTTTTTCTGATTTTTGTATTTTAAAGATATTTTCTCAAGAAAACTAACATGGAACACAAAATATTTTTAACTTTTTGATACTAAGGTACAGGTGTATGTGCTTTTAAACAGCTGATGAACATCTGGGCCACTGAGTGCACTGATTTTTAAAGTTTCCCATTATTTATTCGTTATGTGCTAGTCCATTAAACCATTTAGTGATTCCTCATAAATTGAAACAAACTGATTAATTGCATCAAATGTTCTAATAAATATAATTTTTAGTGCAGAAGATTTCTCTAATCCTTTTCATGCAGAGTCACACTGGCAAACAGGCTATGGGTAGATTTCTCTGTATTTAGAAAATTGGATACTAAGACATAATTTAAAATGTACTTCCTAGAGAATGCCTCCCATTCATTTCCCTTACTTAGAGAAAATTTATTATCACCAGTAGTTATATAAGACAAAGGAGTAAATAGTTTTGCACTCAGGCACTTTGGTAAGACTATAATAGAAGTTATTTTATTTATTCCTCACAATATTTCCATCCTCCCCTCCACACCTAATTAACAACTAAGTAAACTACAGTTTAAAAATGGTAGATAATGGGAAAATCTCTCCAATCTCACAAAGCTACATATGCAATTTGAACCCAGTTTGGGATATGGCAAAAAGAGAAATGTTTTGATATTCATTCAACTTCCTAAATTTTGTTTTCTGGACTGATATAAGTAAATGGAAGGTGACATCAATCCTCAAATAAATCTAAAATATTTATTGAGCAGCTGGTATGTGCTAGGCACTATTTTATTTGCTGACTTTTTATTACCTCTTTTATATGGCTGATGTCAAGATTATTTTAGTCAATAATTTATACCGACATTGCTTCCATATCGAGGGCAGCGATTCTCAAAATGTGGCCCCTGAACCAGTGGCATCAGCGGTACCGGTGAGCCTTCTAGAAATACAGTTTCTGGGTCCCCACCGCAAACTTGCTGACTTGGAATCTCAGGGGCTGAGGCCCAGCAATCTGCATGTTAATGGACCTTGAAGTTTGCTTTTGATGCACACTTCAGTTTAAGAACCTTTGGCAGAGGGCTAGAAACAATAGAGATTTGTAAAGAAAGAGAGGAAAAGTCTCTACATACATAAGCCTTTACAACCTTAGGTGTAAACTCGTGTGGAGGCCAGAGAATTCACAAATAAACTGCAAACTGAGACAAATGAGGTAAGATCTGAGAAGAGATCTGCTTCCCTGAGGGAAGTGGTCTTCTCTGAAGGCTGCACTTTGGGAAATGCATACCTTAAAAATGTAACAACAGTGTTATCAGGTGCAGTGTTTTATTACCTATCGGAAAGATTGGGGTTATAGACACATCACCTGAGGTATAATCCTGATCTAATCTAAAAACCACACATCTCTATTTTGTCTTTCTAGTGCCCCTCCCCTACACACACAACATTCATCTCAGAAAGTTGTCACTACCCACATAGTTGCTTCTTATTGATTCCTTTTTTCCCCACGCTTCCAGGATTATAGGACTAAAACCATCAACCCATTCTGAAGCAGGCATCAGCAATCCCTTCAAGTTATCCAAAGCAGCCACCAACTGCTGACCCTGTAATGGCTCATCAGTAGAATGGGTGGATTTCTTCCTGATCGCTTCCACCTCTACACCTATTTCCAGGATCTATGACATCCAGACATATGGTGAGTTTACTGTGAATCAGGGACCCTCGCTGATGTGACCAGTCTAGGCAGTGTCTTAACTAATCGCAGGAGCCACAGGGTGCACAGGCACCTCAGGAGCCTGCTCAGTCACTGCTCTAAGCAGAACGCCAGATTCAATCCGTATATTTTTTTATGTTCACTGAGCCTGGGACAATCATTCCAAGAAGGAAAAAAACAGTGAAAACACAAGAGCACATGAGATTGCCTTCTGACATTTCCAGATTCCTACTTTGCCCTTCCATGGTTTTATTTAAATTCCAACCATGAAGAACACCTTTTATTTGTATGTTTGGAGCAGACTGCTACTTTTAAAAAATTAATCACAGCTTTTCTAGAGGCAGCAGGATGGTCATGATGAACCCTGGTAGCGCCTTGCAGCCTTAAGATGCCCGTTTTTAAAGCTTTATTTGGAATGTGGCACATTATAATTGACAGACTTGACAAGCATTCTGGTTTCATGGGCTGCATGTCAGGATTCCTGCCCTATATTTCCATATCACCGAGCACTTCCAGCATGTCCTTGAACTAATTTAAAATCTCCCTGGGTTTCAGGTTCCCCATCTTCACTGAAGGCCCCACATCATTTGCTACGTACTAGCAGAATGTTCCTAAGGATGCTGTATGCTCTCCTACAGCTTGGCGAGATTTCTTATCTGTACCCACAGTGTTGATGACTATTTGCTTATCCTTAAGAGAGAGCAACTCACATTGTAGATCTCAACCCCCCAAATAACATGTGAATTGCATCAATCTGTGTTTATAAAATAATAATTTTTAAAAAGACAACTGATGTTTTATAGCCACAAACTCAGTTTGATTATATTATTTTTTGTTTTTTAACTTTCTGTTCTTTACATCCTATGAGCAGGAAAACAGCTTAGATTTTCTTAAGACTTTATAGCCAGCATTTAAGGCTTTGAAGTTCTCCCCTCCCCCCTCAAATTTCATGTTTTAAGTGAGTTTTAATTAATTCCTTGAGGGGGAAGGAAGTTCAGAATATCTGATCACATCAGATTCCAGTACCTCCAATTGATCAGTGGCATAAAGCATACCCTTAATAATGAGCGTTATATTTCAAAAACATAAATGTATTTCACCTATTGCAATGAGACAAAACAAAGAGCTCATCTAGCTGTGTGTCTAAAGAAGCAAAATGTAATTGATGAAGATAATCAGAGGGTGTCTGGTTGTTTTAGTCAGCTATGATAAAGAAAATGTCTGAATTCCAAAAGAGGTTAGCTTCTTTTTTTTCACCCAGAGCTTTAGAGAGGAACAACTGGCATGTGTAATTCTGTCCGCGTTAATTTTTACTGCCATGGTCAAATAGCCCCACCAGATTGAAACTTGTGAAGAATTTTCTTTCTTCATTTGGTTTGATCATAGAGGAATTAGCTCCCTTGGTGAACCAAGGTGAAAAGAAGCTAGTTTGGGGAAATAAGCAACGTTCGTAGGAAAGAGAAAGTTTGAAGCAAACATATGGTGGAAATGCTCTAGTCGATTTCAGATCAAGCTGAGAGAGTTGAGATCCGTTGGTTCAGGGATCCAGTTCACTGCACATTCCTACTGTGCCTGACTACTAATTGCATCCTATGTTTGTCAATCAAATATTTGCAATTAACAAAAATATTCCCTTAAGAGACATAGAACAGAGCTGGCAAAGGATCTGGCGCTTTGCTAAGTAGAGCTAGCTGCACACAGAAAATAAAATGAAGTATAGTATTAAAAATATTCTGCTGCTGATGACACCGCTAGACACTCCCAGTCAAAACATTAACAAGCAGGATAGGTGGCATGGGGGGCTTTTCAAAGGGATTTTGTTCAAAGAATAGAAACTTTGATCTCAGTGTCTCTGACCCTCCTCCACCTCTGATTCTTCAATCTACAAGTACATATAGTGGTTTAATTTAACTCTGTGCATAATTTGCCTAAGGATAAAAGTTGATCTAGATTTTTTTAACTCCAATTTTACAAATGCTCTACTTTCTCTCTCCTCCCTCCACCCCACGCACAGATTTCAAGAGCGAAGGCTGAAGAAGAAGAAGGCGACTGGAATATTAAGAACCATGAGATATTTCGGAGGAAACTCTAATTTGTAAATTGATAGAAATGCCAGTAATTTGTTGGGAATTGAGGACCTTCTGTATTCAAGAGTGAAGCTTGGCAGCTGTGCACTGTTGTTTTATAAATCAATATTACATCTGAAGGTGCTATTTGAATGTTTATGTCATCGGGGTTTGTCTCTGACATAGTTCTGTGATAAAAATGTTCAAACAAAACAAACACAATCCCTTCCCTGTCCTTTAGGATGAAGTCCAAACATAATTCCACAACAGGAATACAACATTCAAATCAACTACAGAACTTCTGTAATTACATAAAACCCCTTGACCACAGAAATGCTATTGAATTGGAGATGCTTTGCAATATTCCCCCAGAAAGGACTGTGTGGCTGTCAGATTAACAAGAGTCAAGAGGAGGTGAGACAATGCTCACCATTGCAAAAGAGGGCTTTGTGCATAATGAAGAGAATATGCATGCCTGTTTAGGAAATTAAGGTGAATCCAAGGTGACTTAGGGTCACATGAGGAATCACAACGGTCACTAACTAGAAAAGTGAGCATTAAAAATTAGTCGTTTGGTTTAAATAAATTCATCTCAGTCTTTAGTAGATATTATATAGGTTTAATCAAAATTAATTGCTTGGGTGAATTTTTCAGTCTTATCTGGTTATTATCTGGCCCTAAGCTGCTGTGCTCCTGTGCTGTGATTTTGGTTGCTATATGGGAAAGGAGAGTTTAAGCTGAGCACCTTTTTTGATTGCTGTTAATTCTTCCATCGTTTAGACACAGCCCACTTACACAGTTACAGCTAGGAGGAGCCGTGAGGAACGAGCAACGGGGTGTTTAATACAAATACATCAACTCATTTTCATACATAAAACCTGATACATGATCACTTGGAAAAATAATGAAGTGTTATTGCCACTCTGGCCTTACTTACCCAATAACTGTCACTCTCATACAGGTTACAGAGTTAAAGGCTATACGGACGGTTCTCAAAACGCCAATACAAGGCAAAAACACCTCCACTGCTCTGCTTCAGTAGTTTCCAGACATTTTTAAAAACATTTTTGAGCATACATCTCCCATATAGCTGCAAATGGACTACTACAATAGATATATTATGAAGTATTATCAAAACAGAAAAATTTAAAGGCTGGAAAAAGTAATTAAAAATCAATGCTATCTTCCTGAATCCCATCTTCTGTATACTCGTAGATCAGCACACTCTCTACTTGACAGGAGAGAGGCAAGGGACTTGGCAGGAGCCCAGGTTTTCCTGAGTGGTCTTGGTCTCAGCTGAATTGGAACAGAAGAGTAAGTGGAAACCCTTATTCGCTGTCCTCAAACACCTTTGTACGTAGATTTGCAAAACTGCATGGGAATACTCTTGGTTCGTTTTGATTCCATCTTCACAGAATCTTAGAGTCCACTAATAACTGGATGAAAACCGAAAAATTCTCTCAAACAATTCTTTTTGATTAAGTGCAAGTGCCATCTAGTAATGATTGAGATTTACTTTTTTTAAAACCAAATGGCTAATTTGCCCAACACCCTTTGGTTGAGGAAGTAGGAGGAAGATGCAGATGACAGTGTGCTGGTTCATGTGCACACATGCATGCAAAAAAATCCCAGGGGAATCTTGGCAGAGGGCAGAGAAAGGAAAAGTAACCTGATTTTGGCAGAAAATCCTGGTTCTGCTATTTGCAAGTTGTGCCACTTTGAGGCACAAGCTTGAGTTGACTAGATAGAACTCACTTAGACCCTTTCCTCCTCAACTACTTCTCTGTAAAATGGGGCAATCATATTTATTTTGGAGAGTCTTTGCAAGCATTAGCAATATTTTTTGTAAAGTGACTCACACAGTTATTTAATAAATGGTGGCCACTCTTGTTACGTAGCTAGAGGAAACAGTAAGTCCTAGGTTTTGCCAAGAACATCATTTGAGCTTTCAAATGGAACAAACAATGATTATGGCAGTCATGAGAACATTTTCCTTTTAGAATTCAAAGTCCATTCATTTTCATTATTACATTTAAGAAGAACAGAACTAGCATAATTATCCACATTTTATAGACATGGAAAGGTTGATAAATCATTGTCATTCAGTGGTGGAGCTAAGAATTGAATTCAGGACACTGATCTCTATACCAGAAATGGGAAGGAAGAGATATATTTGGTATATATTATTTTCTATCAAATAACCAGATAAGCTATGTGTGTTAAAGATCTTTTTTCTCTTAAGTTAATTCTGTTTAGCACCATCATTCTCTTTTCTCCATAGTTGGGCACATTCTTTGGTAATAAAGTAAACATCACAATGTGATGAATTGAAGAAATGGAAAAAAGCATCTGCAACATGTGTTCTCCATTCAAACCTTGCTTTGGCTGTTGTTTTGAGACTTAAGAAATAATAAATGCATATCTTCTGCTAAATATATGCTTTTGTTTTTGTTTTCCTTCCACCAACTTAAAAGTTAAATGATGTTAATATAGTTTATAAAAAGAAAATAGAAAAAAATAAAAGAAGAAAAACAAACCGGAGGCAAGTTTTATATATGCCAACTGGCTTTTCCAGTCTAACAAATAATGGTGAAGACAACGCATGACATACACTTAAGAAAGGTTGACTTATTTCCTTGCTGTTTTTTAAGCAAACTTGAAAGACTGTTGTACATTATCTTGATTTGGGTGTCTGAACTGGGTTGAACAGAAATTCTCATCCATTGGAATCACAGAATGTTACCTTATTTAGAAATGAGGTTTTTGCAGATGTTAAAATGAGGTCATCCTGGATTAGGGAGGCCCTAAATCCAACATGGCTGGTGTCCTTATATGAAGAGGAAAGAAGAAACAGATGCAGAGACACTTACAGAGGGGAGAAGGCCACACGAAGGTGGAGGGAGAACATGTAGCTGCATGACAAGGAAAGCCAAGGATTCACAGCAACCACCAAAAGCTAGGAAGAGGCAAGGAAGGATTCTCCCCTCAAGCCTTCAGAGGGAGTACAGCCACGCTGACCCCTTGATTTCAGACTTCTAGCCTGTAGCCCTACAAGAGAATAAATTTCTGTTTTAGCCACTGAGTTTGTGGTAATTTGTTAGTGCAGCCCTAGGTAATAATACGATGTCCAAATATATTACAGTTACAGAAATAAATCTGTGACTTCATGTCTTATGTCATGTCTTAGTGGCCGTTTTAATTCCTTAAAGTAAATGTCCCTATGCAGTTTGAGAAGATCATTGACAAGCACTAAGAGTTTGGGTTATTTTTATTTCTATTGTCATGTAAATATGTGTAATATAAACAGTCACTTGACATAATTGATTGATTCTCTCTATGAAATAAACAGAACCAGAATTAATTAATTCCACTTTGGTTTCACAAGAAGAAATTATAGAACATTAGTTTTCTAAAAGTAACTATGGTTTTGGATTTTAGATGTGTGTGTTATTGCCTTTTGTAGAACATTTGAAATAGAATTTTACGGTCCAGCCTAGTCCGCCAAGTGTTAACCTTCACCCACAAATTCCAACGAATTGGGGTTCCTGATAGAATTTCTCTACTTGTATGTCATAATTTTAAACCCAGTTCTGACCAAGTCACCTTCTGACTTATACTGCCTCCAAGTTTGTTAAACAGGTGGCTTTGTGATATCTATAATCTCCTCCACATTTCTGAGTGTGAATGCCTAAGGTGAAGGGGAGAATCTGAAGCTGTCTTCTGATGATTTTATGTTATATAAGATGTAGATATATTTCGTAAAAGTAACCCAGTTTCTGAAGAACAGATACTGCAAGTCCTCATGCCTCTAATGCCCTTCCTGTAGCGTCTTAGCACACAGTGGAGACTCTTTGTATCATGGTGATGAAGTTTTGTGCCGGGTGCTGGGGTTGCGAATTTGCTCTCTTTGCTCTTTATGTTGTTTACCAGGAGGCCAGTTACATTTTAATTCTATTGGTCCCAGTCATTGGCCAGGGGTCCTCTCTCACCATGGGCACAATATTACCAAGATGATGCCAAGTGAAAAGAGCACAGCTATTCTCTTCTGAATGCTTAACTATTTTCTAGACATAGTAATAAGCTCTCAACAGACTTACCTCACTTATTTCTCACTTCTGAGCTAAGTAAGCATTCCCTTTTATAGTTGAAGCAAAGGAGACTCAGAAGTATGAAGAAGTTATTTCATCATTAATAGCTTGGTGGAATTAAAATCTTGCTGAAATTTCTGGGCTTTGCCTTTTTCTATTTTGCATCCCTAATGTAATTACTAAGGCCTGGAAGGTGACAAATGGGTCATCTAGAAAAAAAATGAAAATGATTGGAAAATAAAATGCCACCTATAAATATTGCATAGGTGAGACACTGTGTGGCCAAATGTATTTTTAAGTTTTTAAAAGGAAATTTTAAATATTTTATCCTATTAAAATGTTAGGTAACAGTCCTGGCTTGGTCAGTTTGATGTTGACAAATTTTTTCAGCTTTCATTATCTGTTAAACCACAGATTTGGAGATAATCTCTGAAACCTTCTGAGACCTAAAATTCTATGATTCTTATATGCAAGCAGTTGGAAATTTATGGTTGTTCTTATTCCCTGGATAGTCATTATACTTATAGAATATTTGATGCAACTCTCAACTTTTTAAATTATGTATCAGGTTACTTTCTGCATCAATAGCCTGATGCCCAGCTGACCATAGACATGACTATACATACAACATTTATTCAAGCGTAGTTAGTATTCCTCACTACATAAATCTTTCTAAATAATATTTAAATTAATTGAAAAGAGAAATGCCAAATCGAGTCATATACACTCTCTTTCAGTCATTTAAATGCTTGAGGTCATCCTACATGGAAACAGTTGGAGGATCCCTAGAAAACCCTTGGGTAAGGGCTGCCTGAGTCTGGGCAGAGGTCAATGGGTCTGGAAACCCCCAAAACCTGTAGTTAGCAAAGAGGCTGACTATAGTATGCTTAAGTGGATTTGAGAATCCACTAACCAGAGAAGCCAGTGATCACAGTTGCCCACACTGGCCAGAGGAAAGATCCTTAGTGTATACACTGGCATGTGGCACAGCAACATGTGTGTGTCAGATGCTTTTAAATCCATGATGGCCTCAATCAAAAATAAGCAAAAATATTGTTTTTTGTAAGGAGCTTTGGATCTTCTCAGGAACATGGTGTGAAGGCCAGCTGAGGCCCCTGCAACAGGATAAGTTCTAGGTATAGCCTTCTGGCAGCCTGTCAGTTAACCTGGCTGTGATAAAACTGCAGGACAACCGTAAGAACTCCATGGCATATAGATATAGTGATATTAACTGAGCTCATGAGACACAGGGCTGGGGCTGAGCGTAGCTGATCTTGTATTTGCATGGATCTGCAGAGAGCTATGGCTCGGCAGGGTAGTTCTTCTCATTTTGAGTGGGCTTCCTCACATGTCTGGGGAAGGATCCAGGCTGGGACTGATCTGGGATCTCCGCAGCATGGATGCTAGGCAACATGGCTCTGTTCCACCTCTATCATCTCCCAGTAGAATGGCTCAGGTGTGTCCTCCTACTGACAACAGGAGGCAGGAATGAGCAGGTCCAATTGCTTACACCTTCTCAATCCTCTATTTGCTCCATTATTTGTGGTTATTGCATTGGCCTCTAAAGCCATATGTCTGGGAATGGGAGTGAGAGTGGGAGGCTACTTGTGTGCAGTCACAAGGAAAAGTCATGGACACATGGAGGGTAAATAATGGGGCAATTAATCAACCAATGGAGGACTTCACTCTAAGAAGGCAATGGCACTCCTTCAGGAACCCAGACCAAGTCTTACATATTCTATCAATATAATTCCAGACTCTGTAATACAAGCTTAATAAATGCTCTATTCATGAATGAGCAAATACATGAGTGAATGAAGCAGGCTGGGCCAGGTTGGTATTTCTTGTAAAATAAGACTACTTACTTTAGTCTATAAACATAGAAAAGAAAAATCATGCTATATCATTAAAGAGATATTTTTTTCCTCTCTCTCTCAGAAAAATTCCTCCTTTAAATAAAACAACAGGATTCCTGAGCACTATTCATGTTAGAGTGATATAGAATTACCCCAAACAAAACAGCACGAGAATATTTGGGGGAAGAGAACCGATCAGATTGTGCTGAATTCAGAATTCAGCCTCAGCCTGATGCTGTGCTGGATTAGCTATGCTCCGTCAGGCAATTACATGAGAGTCATAACACGTCTTCAGTTCTGGGCTCGTTTTTGTAATAAACCTCTGGTTCCACTTTCTCTAGCACTGTTTTCACTATGATTTACCATTTGAGAATAACAAACACTAAGTAGAACAAGTATTTCTGCTGAGTTAAAACCCAACCACTCAACTTACATTTTCATGGTTCTATCTCAGTGTCTGTAGCTTCCCACCTAGAATCTATAATTCTTTCCTCCAGTAGTTATAGTATCTGTCTGGCTCTAGTCTCATCCTATATTTTTTAGCAGCATGGAATAAATGTGGGATAGAAGCAGTCCATAAATTTGGCTGGCAATGTGTCCTTCACTATGTTGCCTCTTTGAAACAAAAGAAGTGTTTTAAGCCTGCCACAGAACATGGCTCTGCTGGTATGAAAAGAAGCCACAAAGATGTGTTCTACTTAGAGACACATGTGATGGAGCTAATAAAAGAAATACAGGATTTTGACCTTTAAAAAGAAGCATTATTGTATTAGTGTCTTTCCAAGAATTAGGTGGCTTAGGCCATGCTAATCTTAAGAGTTTCAATACCAAGGAATAGATGGAAACCTTTCTTCCCTGCCAAGTTGTGCTTAAAGTTTTGATCCTTGGGAGCCGGCAGTAGTGTGTGATAAATAGCAATCGCCTGCTTTACTCTGTGCCTCCTGGCCTGCCCAGGGGCTCTAATGCCGCCCACCGAGCTACTTTGGAGGCAAATGATGCATTTTTAAATAGCACATTAATATTAAAAATAGTTTGGTGAACAGATCAAGGGCAAAGCCATTCATTCCTTCACAGGAATTTAAGCCTCATATAAAACACACGCCACTTCCTCAAGTGTCAGATGGTCCTGGCCTCTTAAAACACAGATTCAGTTCATATGAGAGAAGATTAACACATGTGGTAACATCGAATGGTGACAATGCCTCAAAAACACAGGCAGGTGTTGGGCAGGGGCTGCGCAGTGTATGAGAGAATATGCGTGGAAAGAAAACATGTCCTTTGCATCAATAAATACAGCAGAGCTTTAATTCAGAGGCCATTTTGTCATCATGAAAAGTTTCTTTTGCTCAAATTTCTCTGCTCTTTTTCTCTAGGGAAAGTGGAGGGGGAAAAAAAATTCATACATTTCCCTCACTTCCCTCCCATCTTCCTTTATGATTTTCTCAGTATTCTGTCCTTTCTTGCCCAGGGTTCAGAAACAGAGAGTTGGCTCTGGCTTACATCCTGCCCTTTGGCATCTTGGTTAAAACCCTTCAGAATTTATATAACGGCCTCAATGGCCATGAGTCAGATGTCAGTGGCCTGTCTCAAGAATATCGGCTTTCTCCCCACAGAAAATGCATCTCATCCCTTTTGTTTGTTGTTGGAATAAATAGGAAGAAGAAATTTACCCATAAAATCCCTAGCACATTTTTAACATTCTATGATATTGGTTCTAAGATGTTAAGTGGACAGCTATTATCAGATATACACTCTATTGCTTTGGTTAATGTGGGAAAGAAAGACAAGTTCAAGAAAAGATCAGACAGAAAAAGTGGCTGCCACAGGTTAGGTTCTCCAGAAATAGATCCAGAACTGAAGTCTGGGTGTGAGTCGTTTTCAGGGATCATAGCCTGTGAGCAAAAGAGGAAAGAGGCAGGGTTGGATGAAGAAATAATTCTAACTGCTACACAAGCCTGGCAGGTCCCTGCCCACCCAAAAGGAAGCCCTGGAGAGAAACTTGCCTGTCAGCTTTACCATTTCATTAACAGACCAAATTGTCTGGATCTGATGTCCTCCCCTCACTGGGTCACTGGGTCACTGGATATGAGCTGCCCCCAGAGAGGCAGGACATTCTGCAAGGTTGTTTTGGCCTCTAAACATACCCCACAGTACCAATAGCTGAGGTAGTCTGCCCACAACCCCCCAAAGTCAGACAGCAACTTCTCCCTTGAAGATTGTCTAGGAAGCTCATCTCTACATCCACCACAGTCCACAGGGACTAAACCCAAACAACTATAGCTTGTAAAGCAAGTGCCACAGCACTGGGAGCTAATGGTGGCTGTGTTGATGAACAGACATGAATTTGAGCAGTCCCCAGGTAGAAAGCAGTACCAGCAATCATGAGGTCTTGAGAGGACAATATGTGACATCCTTTTTTTTTTTTCTGTCTCTTGAAAGAAGACAGCAGTGATTATAGGGACTGGGGAGGCAGGGAGGAGGATTTGTACAGCCCAGTCCAAATCCAACTAAAGTTATTTTTGCCAAAAAGCAACACAAAACAAAATAAAAAATTAAACATTTTGAAGATGAGATCAAATTCATCTTTCACTGAAAGTTGAAAGCCAGGCTCTCTCAACCATGAATTCATATGTAATGACAAACATGGACAATGTTAATTTCAGAAATCCGCCTGTTCCCTTTAAGAGTTGTGGAAAAGAGCCTCTCATATCTTTGATGTGTATTTTATGAACAATTTAATTTTTCATCTCAGAATCTATGAGTATGTTTCTGCATATGGGTGTTGTATGTGTCTCGGCAGTTATCGTGCCAGTTGGATTTTAATAACTAAATTGCAAAAGTATTATTTTAAAGTTTTCTCTCAAAAGTAATATTATTGGGCATAATTGATTGAGAAGTCATATTCTAACATCTGGACCCCAGACTTACCTATTCCCTACTTTTAAGACAGTTGATCTTTGTGAAACAATTACATGCCTTTAAACACAAATAAGAAACTGATCAACTTGCTCATTGTGAGCTGTCAAGAGCTTGACATTGAAAAACCTCTGGTTATCCCACATGTAGGCATTAATATTTACCATGCCTATTGTTAAATTAAATTTTACCATCAATGCTATAAATGGCATTTCAGTTTTAGGGGGATGAAAGGATGATGTGGTGAGCTCTGGGCATACAAAATGAGGGTTAAGTAGTCTTCTTCAGTGGTTTTGGCATCTATGTAGTATTAACGATGCATCAGCTGTGTGTCAGAGATGTTAATCATAACAGTAATCCCATAAAATTGGTGTTTGTAAAGGAAATATTCAGTAACCATCATCCTAACTCAGGATATGTAAAATCTGCAATGGTTAAAGAAAATTTGGGGTCTTAGGTCTTTTGTTAGGAGCTAAACCATGTCCTTTCAACATTCATATACTGAAGTCCCAATCCCAGTACCTTAGAATGGGACCATTTTTGGAGATACACTCTTTGAAGAGACATTCACACAAGGTGAGGTTCAATGTAACTGGTGTCACTATAAGAAGAGCAAGAGACCCCAGGACACAGAAGGAAGTCCATGTAACAACAGAGAGAACATGGCCATCTGCAAGCCAAGGAAAGGAGCTTGCAAAGAAACCAAACCTACTGGTACCTTAATTTTGAACTTGTAACCTACAAAACTATAAGAAAAAAATTTTCGTTTTTTAGCCACCCAATTTATGGTATTTTTTTCTAGTAGCCCTAGCAATTTGTACAGTCTCCTGTACTACTCTACTATTACATAACAATTAGCATCTCTGGCCCACAGCTGATGCATCATTAATACTACAGAGATGCTGAAACCACCAAAGAAGGCTACTTAACCCTCATTTTTTATGCCTAAAGCTCAACAGATTATCCTTTCATCCCCCTAAAACTGAAATGCTATTTATAGCATTGATGGTAAAATTTAGTTTAACAAAAGGGCAAACACATTACATGGCACCCATGGTGGTATGATGCAGATGGTGTGGAATATAGAAAGTGGGGCTATAACGAAATAAATACCTCTTAGTAACCAGGCACAAGAAGTCATACAATATGTACTTAAGGAGTATGGACTCTTTTAAATTGCTGCCGAAAAGGCCACAAGATGTAGATGAGATATCTATCTACCAACAAGATTCAACTAATTTTCCAGATGGAGTCAACCAGAGGCTGTTGTATGAACCAGTTTGGAATTCTTAGCTTGTGGACTTAGGGATAGCTAGATTCTTACACTTAGTTTATGAAGGGATAAACTGCTATAGAATATTTCTAGCCAATCTATACATCTTGAATACTACTTATATTAACTATAATAAAAACATTTTGATGCCTGTTTTGTTAATTAACTGTAGCCATCTCTGGATATGAATTTCTAATTTGAATCTTTAAAACTGCAAACTTGGCACCTGATTTTGGTGCTCAGATATTAACCAATAGTCACTAAGGCACAGTAAAGGTGGCAAATTGATATATATCACATACCATACAGTTTTATGATGAAGTGTTTTATTTTTATTAATTTTATGTTTTCAGGTTTTCTTCAAAAATTAGATATAATTTCAGACTTACAGAAAAGTGGCAAGAAAAATGCAAAAATTCCTGAATACCCAAGTATTTCAGCTAAATCTACTCTTCTCTCTTTTACTTTCAATCTCACTCCCCACCCCTAAAATATTTCACAGTGTATTTATAAAAATAAGACATTTATATAACCACAGTAAAATACTCAAAATCAAGAAATTAATATTTACAAATGATTCCTAATTTCATTATTCCTTTAACAGGTTTTGGTTGGCTTTCTATGGCGAGGGAGAGCTTTCTCTTTCTTCCTACTCAAGGATTCTTGTTTTATTCAGTAAATTATAATCCCTTATTACCCTCACTGATTTTGATGTTCAAATTGTTCTACAGTTGATCACTGTAATTCCCCTTCAAACTAGGTCCTATGTCCTGCAACATGTTTTCTTTGGTCTTTGAACATTTTCTTTCTTTTTTACATAAGATATTCTAGGCTCATCTTTTATACATACACAAACACACACATGTGCACACGCATTTCTAAATATATATTGGGATGTATATTAAGGTAAGCTGCAAACAATAAAAAGACCACTTTCCTAGAATGGCCAAGGTAAGATCCCTACCTGCCTTCCTGAACTGTGATAACTCCCAAGCACCTTTCTCAGTGGGTTACCAGTATATCACCTTTACTCCTGCAGACAAAAAGCTCTTATTTCTTTTCCTCTTTTCTTTATAAACCTTTTAAAATCATGTATGCCACAGTCCCAATTATTAGCAGGAAGAAAACTGTCCCATCTTTTCTTGAGGGCAGTGCTAGCTAGTCTTCAAGAGTTCTTTTGATGTGGCCTGGGTGATAAGCAGAAGTGGCTATTTCAGTTCGCCCAAATTGTTCAAATCTTTTCAATGAAACAGGTGAAGGGGTGGGGGGAGGGACAGAAGCAGCTGTGATGAGTTTTTCACCGTGAAACAAATTAAACATTCACCTATAGATGATTATCTGGTTCTACAGATGATGAAATGGAGAGATTAACTGACTTGTTCCAAGCCCCTCAGCAAGTGAATAGTGGATCTCAGACTCAACTCTGCCTGCCCCTCCAGCCCAATAATGCTCAAGGTATGATTTATTTATGATGTTCCCAAGATCCTTTTAGAGGATCCATGAGGTCAAAATGGTTCTTACAGCAAAACTAAAATGTTTTTACCTTTTTACTCTTTCTCTAATGAATATACGTTACTCTGAGACTTTCCAGAGGTTACATGAAGACTGATGATGATGGTGCCATTCTGCTAACTAATGGAGTATGTGCTCAAATATTCTACAGTTTTCCAGGATAATAGGTTTTTAAGAAAAATATGATAGTTTTCAGAAATCAACTCAGCTTTTTCTCATTATTTCTATCAAGCTCCTACCATCGACATTTGTTTATCCACATATATAGCTATGACATTTATGAATCTTGTGTTTATCCAATGTGTCATTATTTAAACATCCAAAAATTCATTTTCCTTGGAAATCTCTCCTCTCTGTTGTTTTGTGAGAAGTAGAAGTTTTCATTCTTCATAATCCTGTTTTGTAATGAGTACCTAAATTTCCATTTTACTTTGCTGTGTGTTGCTCATACATACAAACATTCTCTGAAGTCCTTGGTAATTTTTAAGAGTGTATAGTAGCCCTGAGACAAAAACGGAAAATCACTGCTTTAGGCTCTGTCTTGTGGTGTGCAACTGCCATGTTCATTTCCAACTTTGCATTTTCTTCTCTTTGCCTATAATAATCATAAAGCTAACTCTGACATAGAATGAAATTGTTTTGGCATAGAATTGTTTTTGTTTTGATGGTTATTCTAAGAGAAAAAATCAAGGAGACAGAAGAATATCTAAGGGTGACATCAACAAAGTAAAAGGAAAGACTAGTTTTGCTAGTAACTAGTCTATGTGCAATGGACCGCATGGCTATGTAACAGACTTCCCTTTGTTTCATGCTGCTGGTCCTCTTTTCCTTAAGCTAACAGCAGGGAAGCAGCCCTACCCACAGGATTGCCATGCTCAAGGAAGGCACCATCCAGGGCTCTGACTACAGTTCAGTACATCCTCACCTGTTTTGCCAGGAGGCAAATGAGCCTTCCTTACTCCTGTTATGTGATTAAAGTGTTTATAAACCAAGAAACTCTTCAGGTGTTTCAACAAAGCAGTGGCATTTATAAGACCACAATGCGAGGTGTCAGAGGGCAGCTAAATGGCTAACTGCACACAGTATAACTAACTGCTTGATAACATGCAGAGGAGAATAGGTTTTGCCTTCAGCCAAACTTTGTGAATCTTGGCTTTAGGACCAATATCCTGAAACATGGTTGTGTCACAGCTGGCTTATTCTCTAGGAAAAGGCGTGTCCATGTAAGCTTACTGTGTTTAGACAATAAAGTACAAAACACTAACCCAATTGATAAGTTAAGTATAAATAAAGCAGATGGATGAAGTTAAGTTCTCCTAAATAAGCACCTTTTTTCTTCCTCTCTCCCTCTCTCTTTCTCTCCTTTCCTTGTTCCCTCTCTTCCTCCTTCCTCCTCATTCTCATTTTATGTTAAGGGAAAAATATACTTAACCAAAAATCATTTTCCCCAGTGCCAAACATTTGCAAATGCATCCAGAGGTGCGCTAAAGAAAACGGGCTAGGAATCTAGTCTAGCTGGGCCACCTAGCACGATGCCTGGTGCACACACACCACCTGCGTCTTTCTGCCTTCCTCAACAACAGAATGACCATGTGTTTGCCCCTCTTCTTCCCATCCTCAGACATTCAAAAAATAGAAAAGTTTGCCTTGCTTTCTCAATTCCAATATGCAGCCTTGACTTCCAAAACTGGTGATGACATAGAGTGCAAGAAGCAGAATGGCTGCAGGACTCTTGAGAGACTCTGGATTCAAAATGACCTGTTACAGCAGCACACACCAGTCCATCTTCAACTCACCCATCCCCCCAAGCTCTAGACTTTGCCTGTTGTTCCCTAAAATGGCCACATCCGTATAATTACCTTCCTGGAAACATGGAGAGGGATAAGAAAGGTCAGCATGTAGGAGGGACAGGTACATCAGACAAAAGCTACCTAAGTCTATCCTTTGGCAGTGTGTTTTCACTCAGTTCATCTATGTAATTTTGTTGTATTTGTGAAGGTCAGAAATATTCCAATTGCTTTCCCTCCTTAGTATTTGTTGTACTTAGGCTTTAGGGTTGGGGCTGGGAAGGTGTTTTTATATTTGGTGAAATTGGCCAAAGAGACTCTGCTAATGTCCCAAGGAGCTACTTCAGAGTAAAAGATGTGTGGCTCGTAATGCTAAATTTGGTTCTAATGAATTACTCTCCTCCTTAGACATTGCTTGAGGTTCATCTAATCCCAACCAAATCTTTAAGAAATCCTCACAATTATCATCTCAGTTTGGTATGTCAACTCATGGGTAATTCCAGTTACCAAATAACCAGTCAGTTGCTCATAAATATGTAAGCCACGACTCTGGATTCCTGAGCAGACATAAATTAGGAATGGCGTATTCTTCAAGGCCCCCACTGTTAGTTACCAATGTCTTCTGATAAAGGGCAACAATTGGATTGAGGATTCTTATTTTCGCCTTCAAATACCAACTTGTCTTTGTCAGTGCTAGAAGTCTTCCCACTTTTCATTTCTTAATTAACTGCAGGGACAAGAAAGTTTACTGTATTTGTGAGAACTAGATCTTTAGCTGTAGTAATCAGAGTAGAAAGAGTAAGTACAGTAGTATACTAAAAATGATTGCTTCTTGGCAGAGAATTTATAGACTACCAAAAGTTTCTCTGAACTTCAGAAACTTTTCTGATCCAAGAATATCCCTACTTCAGGCTCCTCTGCAACTAGGGGCTTCCATATAACATGACTATGCAGACCCATGTCACATTGCAGAAGTTTCCTGGGGAGTCACAAAATGCCTGGAGAAGCTTCTCTTTCTTTATATAAAAGGACAACAAACAATGAGGCTCATGTGAAATTATTCTCTTCCCACTGCCTTAAATACCAACACCTGGCTAGAACTGAAGTGTCTATATTGTGCTGATGACAAAAAAGTCAAGGAAATGACCCCAGAGCCAGACCTAACCTTGCAAAGACAGAGAGCTGAAACCAGCTACCATGTCTCACTGCAGCCCTTGGTCAATGAGAAAAGCAATCATCAATTCTGTTTAATCTGTTCAATATCCTGAACTTTAGAGTTCTTTTGTCTGATATGGGGAAAAAGCTATTCATTTTGCAAAAACTATGGTATATATTATTTTTTGTTAGTCTGTAAATCATTTTGTAAACTGTAAAATTTCACATAAATATAAGCAAGGCTTTTTTAAGGGTAGTGGACTGAATCGTGCATATTTTTTCATTCCTATTCATAAGTATTGTGTGTCTAATATTCACTGTGTATCTAATATTCACTGTGTAATCCTCTAGTTTTCAAAAGCTCTTAAGGAGTTTACAATTTATTAAATGGCTCCTTCATGAAGTCATATAATTTCTGATATAACACCACAGAGAATAAAACAAGGAATTATTAAACTATTAATTGCTAAATTATAAGATACTGAGGGTTACTTTTATGGGAATTTGTATAGTAATCTGTAAGATGCATGAAGGACTTAACATGTCCTGAGAACATTCTAAGTATTTTACATGAAGTAAGTTAATCCTAGGACAACTCTGTGGATAAATATATTACCTTGCACATTTTACTCATGGCAAATTGAGGAGCAGTAGAGTTACACGTGTTGATGGATTCATAGATAGTCAATGGCAGAGCCAGAATCAAGTCCAGGTCCCCTGACTTAGACACACTTCCCTCCTGGGAACATCAAAATGTCAGCTCGCTTGTTTCTAACCCTTGCTCTGTAGCTTCCCCAGCATTTATAAACCTAACTCTTTAATCTTTAAAATGAAGGCAGTATCCCACCAATCTCAAATACCTGTCTCATAAGGTAATTGTGGGCTATCAGACAGGAAGGTAGTTTTAAGAATGACCCAGTGCTGGCTTATCAGTAAAAGATAAAGTTCCTTGGACCACTATGGAAAGATGGGAAAGAGTAGCCTGGAACCAGCCCTTGTTATAGAGGGATAGAAGAATTGCAGGACCCAGTGCAAATGGCTGTCATTTGTATTCAGTCAATTCACATCTCTCACTCTGCCTTCCTGTAGCTAATGGGAAGGGGCACAGTTAGAGATTTCTTCTCTTCATCCTCACATTGAGGGAGCTTCAATTATTTATATAGTAATCAATTATAAACAGAGAACAATTTCACTTAATAAATGAACAGGGGCTAAAATGGGCATTATGGCAAGAAATCAGAGTGCCAGTTTAATATAGAGGCCAACTTTGGGTTCTGCATCTCCACCTCCAGGAAAAAAAAGATGCTACATAATTCACTGAGACCTCTTTTACCCCAAAACATGCTTCCTTTCTGTGTAAGACCATATATGTGCCCAGGTCTTAGAGGTGGGCAGGGGGTCCCTGACTCAAGCTATTCCTTTTGGATACACTAACGTTTTCTCTGCCATCTTGTCAATTGCAATCCCATCATACTCCTTTCTTAAGAATATGTACTTAAATGTTTGGGAGAATTATGACTCTAGCCTATTTGGATTTCTTTTTCCAGCCACACCCCACAACTTGGTATCATCCACACAAATGTGACATGCACTCCATTTTTCAGTAACATGGAAATCTTTAATGGAAATGTTGAGTTGACAGGACCAAGGACATCATTTGCTCTTGGCACTGAAGATGCAAAAGATAACCTTCCAAGTTAAACTCAATCAGATCAGCAAAATAAATGGTTAATCAACAAAGAATCAGTCAACCTAATCATAACATCATTCTCTACACACTTCTTTGTCCTATTCTGCAGAATATTACCAGACATTTTGACAAGTCTAGATTTACACACACCTGTTCATCTGAATTAGGTATTTAAGCAACAATGAAGCACCTACCATTGATGCACCCCCAATGAAGCACCACCTATGATACCATATATCAGACCCTGTCCTACAGCACAAGATTAATGAAAAGTATTAGACTTACTATCATAGTAATGCCATAAAAATGAAAATGTCTCTCGTCTATCATCACTTGTTTTTAATGAAACTATGGAGGTTTTGATGTTCATAGCTTTTTCCCCCTTTTTGTTTAAAAACTGGAATTTTTAAAATTAATTCTGAAACTTCAAATAAATGGATTTGAATATTACCAATATATAGTTTCCAGAATTCACCTTTCCTATTTTGGGGTTCCCAGAACATTTTTCTATTGGCTACTTTCTTGTACCGTTCCCATTTTCCATAGTACTTTCCAGAGAACACTGAGAGTTTCACAGCTGTTTCATGCATTCTTTTTCCACCTTGCCCTGGAATTCACCCAGAATCTGAGACTTGGAGACCTTTGACATGCTGTCATATGCTGTCAGAGTAATACCACAGAAACAGCACTTTTATATAATGTCACATCACTCCTAAAGAAATGGATCACAGAGGTTTCCTGTTACCCACCGTGTAAGTCTCAAATTGCGTTAGCTGACTTAAAAGATATTCCTGAAACTGATTTCTTCTCTATCTTTCTAAATTATCTCTACCATTTCCTAACTCTCACTTCCCACTTACTTAAGCCAGTTTCCATTGTCCATTTCTATCTCCATATTTTCCCACGATGCTGTTGAACCAACCCCGCCTTCTCTATTTAAATACAAACACTTTAATTTAAATTTTTTCTCTTTTATAAAGTCAGCACCTTCTAGTAACATCCCTCTTTGATTTATCTTTTCCAATACCATTAGTTACTATCTGGTTCAACAATTCTTTAATTATTTCATCTATATAAGGTTTATTTTCTCAGTTGCATGGTAAAAACATCCAAATGTCTTTATTTTGTATCCTGTGCCTGGTAGATGTTGAGCACATATTCTATTAGGTACAGATAGTTTAACTGATAGCAAATCAAGTAACAAATACAAGCCATTAATTATAAAGACAACTTAAAAAATATAACTGATCAGTACATCTGAATGTTTTATAGATAACCACATGCAGATAATACCTTCAGATATTTTATTATAATTGTCAATTTTCACTCAGTATTCTACAGCACATGTGGCAGAGTTATTGCAATGACCCATGGTATCCCTCTTCTGTGCAGGAACATGAGAGTTCCCCTTTGGACAACTGATGAACCCTTTAATTCTAAAAGTCATATCTAAGCAAGAGGCTAAGTTTCATAAGCCCCAATAATTGTCTCAAAAATCAATGCATTATTACAGTTTTGAAAAGCAAGCAGGCAAAGATAATAGAAATACTTTTTATTGGGTATTCAGGACCACTGAGTTTATTGAAAAAAATATATATATACATATGTTGGCTGGTATAGTGTGTTTGCTCAATGAACTATTAATATAGGAAATAAATTGAGCCTCTATGAACCATGTAGATTGGAATCAGACAAATACAAACATATTTAGTTAAAATAATTCCAAGTTATTCAAAATGTCTCACCATAGAGTGCTGGAGGTGACCTTGAATGAAAGCTCTGGGCTATGTTCTATGCACACTGCTATGTCATAGGTGATGACAGGAAAAAAGAAAATCATCTTGTGCCGGTAGTAAAAAAAAAAAAAAAAAAAAAAAAAAATCACTGAGTACAATTTGAATTTAGATATTACAAACCCTTAAAGGCAAGAAAAGTTCATTGATAATAATGACTGAATCAGAACTCCCAGAGTATCTTAAACTTCAAATGGTTTTCCAATCTAGGCAGCTTCTTTGCTGAACTTCTCTCTATACCCTATGTGAGATCCCTAGAAATTTATGTTTCACATATGTAAATAAAAACAGAGACTTTTTTTTTTTTTTGTCCATTGATGATCAATGGATTTATGTTCAAACATTAGATCTAATCCCTGGATCTCCTTAAAAAATTACTCTAGTGTTTGGTTAGTTGGTTGGCTGGTTGGTTATTTAAGTACAAGATAAGGTTGACCTCTTATGATAAACATTGCTGAACTTGATTCATTACAAATCTTATTTAAAAGTCTTGTTTCAGTTTAACAGTATCACTACTCTTTCCTCTCACTCTCTTTCCAGTACATCTTATAATATTCTAACTTGGTGTTGAATCTTCTCTGCCAGCAATGGAAATTAATGTTTGATCCTTCCATTCTTCATATATTAGGCTTGAAATTAGATGAAGGCTCCAAAAAACAAAACTTAGTGGACAAATGAGATTTCCCAATGAATTAACAGAAAACAGAAAACAATAAAATGGTGCCTGATGGTATAAAATGAAAATTTACACGTTATGTGCATACCACAGATAGGTAAGCCCAGACCAGAAGTAACTATAGAACCCACATTTAGAAACACAGATCGGATTTAAGGATTTTTTGTTGTTGTTTGTTTATTGTGTGTGTGTGTGTGCATGTGTGTGTATAATGAGAATTGGATCAGGAACATGAGAAAGCAACCAATATGTATTAAATACCTACTAAGTGCCAACTGTTACAGTTAAATACTCAATCTCTAGGCTTATAGCGATCAACTAGGATATAATATTTACCTCTAAAATACTATATCCTAGTTGATCTAGTCTAATGCTAATACTGGTAAAAAGGTGGGTGTAATCTACATGCCAATAAATCAGTTTCAACATTTTCCCTTTTTTTTACTCTAAGAGCAAGGTTTTCTTTGCATCAAAACAAACTCAAAACCACAGTGTGAGGTAAGTCTTTATATCCCCCACATTACAGATGAGAAGACAAAAGCTCAGAAAGGTCAATTGATTTTCCCAAGGTCACAATGGCTAGTGAATAGTGGAGTCAAGCAGTTAACCTAGTTTCTATCAGAGTAGAAACCATTCTTTCTAGGATATCGTGGTGACCTTAACATTTAGTAAAGAAAAGTGGAGAGGAGAAAAAAAATTCAGGGCAGGGAGACCAAGAAAAAACAAACAAATAAACAACAACAACAAAAAACCCTTCCAACACCAATCTCTATTGAGGGAGCAAAAGTAATAATCAGATGGGAAGAAGATATGCAGGGGGCAAGAAAAATTAGCTAGGGAAATTTGTTCTAAAATCTCAAGTAATACTTATTTCTGATTTCTATATAGGCAAAGTAAAATAAATCAATTTTTTATTTCAACAAAATTTATGTAGAATTCTAATATTGATAAAAGAATAAGAATATACTATTTTTCCTAAAAATAGATACCTATGATCTGTCTTAATGATTTCATTCACTTTACCATTATAAGAATAGACAGCATTTGTACCTAGAGCTTGTTTGCCTCCATACAGTTTTTTACAAATCACATTTAACTCTAGCAAATTTCTCTTTTTTATATCTTCAGAATGAATTGAACTTATTTTTCTACTTTTCAACTTCTTCATTTAGTATCACAAATATACTCCAACAGCCTGTTACCTGCGTTTTTGCCCTTCTGGAACCCTGTAAGATAAACTTCAGTTTTAGTGTTTCACATCTTTTAGGAGTTTCTGAATGATATTTCAGGGATCTTGTTATTATCCAGGTATAGCCATGGAAAGTACTTTTAAACACAGTCCGCAAACCTCTGTGAAGGCTATCATGTTTGAAATATAATGTTCAAAAAATTAGCCTCTAAAATGAATTAGACCTACCTGGAGTCCAGAAATCCACCCTGGGGTTGATGTCAAGCCTTTTCTCAAGAAATGTCTAAGCCCTTTGTTGGTATGTGGGGAAAAATCTCAGGAATTCTACCTAGATTTGATGCCCCCAGATTTAAAATGTAAGTATTAGAAGCTGAGCCCTTGAACATCTCCCTTCATTTCTTGACATCTTTATGACAATGTATGGTGCAGTACCTCACTTTGCTGCAATTACTGAACAGACAGCACTGTAGGCAATGTAAGTTGCTCTTAAGTGCAGCAATCCATTCTGAAGAGATGTACAAACATAAACTCTTACTTGTGGCAGGTTTCTATGAAACCTGAGCATTATCTGGGAATTTTCTCTCTCTCCTTTTTAATCATTCTGTTAGCTCACCTCTAGAACCCACTGGCCTAATTTACTAATTAATAACTATTATTACTTAGTAGAATTGAAAACTGAAATTACTGCCTGCCTTAAACATAATAAAAAAAATTGGCAATCCATTCAGAGTTGTGTGAGGGGCTGTTTCATTCAGTGCACAAACCTGGCAGCTGGGTAGATGTCACTGCCTGCTTTCTGCGTGGCCCTTGTTTTCACATGGCATGGAACAGAGGCAGGAGATTCTCTCTGACACGTTTAGACTAGAAGAGGAAACAGTACACAGTGCAATATATATCTGCAGGATCTTAATAGACGATGTTGCTTCAGTCAATAATCGCATCATCAGAAATTTTACATCATCTGGTTTCTGCCTTTGTGCTTGATTCTCCTAACTCCACATTCTTCTCAGATGTTAGCAAGTGATTTCTAAGCTCAAGTGCTCTTCTTTGTCAGTTGCTAAGTGAAAAGTCCTTAAAGAGAAACAGTTGATGTAAGTTCATTGTCTCTTAATATAATCAAGTCAGTTAGTAACCAGGTTAAATCTAGGAGAAATTAGGCAGAAATTATCACCATAAGCATTTTTCTTTCTTTTTGTAGGTGTTCTCACTATTGGTCAAATAAAATCTCCTTAAGGCAATAATGTGTGTCTTTCACACCTACCTTCTTCTTCTTCTTCTTTTTTTTTTTTTCATCATACACTGGTTTTATATACCATTTGACAAATTTTCATCACACTGGTTAACATAGCCTTCCTGGCATTTTCTTACTGTGTTAAGACATTTATATTCTACATATAGTAAGTTCCACATGTACCCTTGTAAAATGCACTGTAGGTGTGGTCCCACCAATTACCCTCCCTCCACTCATCCTCCCTCCTCCCCTCCACTCCCTTTCCCCATATTCTTAGGTTATAACTGGGTCATAGTTTTCATATGAAAGCTATAAATAAGTTTCATAGTAGGGCTGAGTACATTGAATACATTTTCTTCCATTCTTGAAATACTTTACTAAGAAGAATATGTTCGAGCTCCATCCATGTAAACATGAAAGAGGTAAGTCTCCATCTTTCTTTAAGGTTGCATAATATTCCATGGTGTACATATACCACAATTTATTAATCCATTCGTGGATCGATGGGCACTTGGGCTTTTTCCATGACTTAGCAATTATGAATAGGGCTGTGATAAACATTCTGGTACAAATATCTTTGTTA